>OZ019946.1:11470639-11735134 GCA_963970385.1 Theonella swinhoei
GAGATTAGCTGGTTGAGTCACCATACAACAACTACAGCAAATTATCTTCTCTCAAAATAACAGCAGCAAGACAATTCAACCTTCCAACACAACAGCAGCAACAACAGTAAGATCAGAGAAACAAAACCCAAAATCAAACAAATAATGAAAGCTCACAACAGGTCAACCACAAAAGATCTACTCAGACTCACATAGCCTCTTATATACTGCTTAAGTTCTCAAAACGACTGGAGCAAGACAATTCAACCTCTCAACACAACAACAGCGAGATCAAAGAAACAAAACCCAAATAGACTAAAATCAAACAAATAATGAAAGCTCACAACAGCCAACAACAGATCGAAGGCATGTAACTCAGGCACGTGAGCACTTCAATGTCAAACACTGCTTTCACAGCTCACCAACCCCTGCCAAAGGCTCTGATTAGCACTCAGACTTGCTGAAGAAACTGCCATACGTATGTGACATAAGCATTTAGGTGTCAGTACCACTCTGAGAGTTTTTTCAGTAGCATTAGAGGTGTTCACTACACTGAATCTCATCAGAGGTGTTGTTCGAGTGTCAGTACCACTGTAGGGTTAATACAAATTTCTTCATCTCCACGTCTGTTGAGGAGACAGTATGTCTCCATCACGACTGGACTAGTTGGGCCATCCCACTTGCCCTGTATGCCAACTTCAGCAGTGCGCCCCACGTTCCATCCCTGTGGGGATAGAGTACATAATATGGAATTGGACCTAAAACTGGACTTGAAAAATCAGGACACCACTTATCAGGACACCTCACTAATCAGGACAACTCACTAATCAGGACACCTTGCTAATCAAACACCTCACTAATAAGAACAACTTCACCGGCCGTACATGCTCAAGTGTTGTTTGGTTTGTGGGGTAATTAATATTTAGCCAGTGTGCTATATACATGTTTTGCAAAGTAAGTGAAGTTGTGATAATAACAGTATGTGTAATGACATCTACTGTACATACCTGAAAAACAGCTAGTTCTCCATCAAACTCGTCCAGCGATGGCCGTTTGCTGACGTCTTCATCTGGTCCTTCTAATAAGATATACAACTCACTCAAAGTTGGAGTCATAGCAACAGTATTGGTCAAAGAAGTAATAGCAGTAGAAGTTATCACTGTCCCAGGTGCGACTCACTTAGAGTAAGCCCCATAACTGCACCGCACCTTATCTGATAGCTGAAAGCTACAATTCAATCAAGTGGCATCTGAAGGTCGATAAACACTCGGCCGGAAAGGACAGATGGCATGTACAGTACAGAAATATGCTTAGCTTGGCTGGCTCGTTATAGTGTGATGACATAGATGTGAGGCGATCTTGTGACCTCAGTGAGAAGATCTCTCCTGGCTATGGTGAATAGCCTGGTATGACTGAGAGAGACAAAGATAGAGCAAATTAATATGAATATCAGTGATTGTATGACTATCAACTGTCTCACCAAGTGAATCTTAAAAGAACTGGAGTGATTGACAGTTTAGAAACAGCCCTCGGCTTGTTATAGTGCGACGACAAAGAGGTGAAACAACCTTGGGAGCCCAGCATCAACTGTCTCACCAAGTGAATCTTAAAAGAACTGGAGTGATTTACAGTTTAGGGACAGCCCTCAGCTCGTTATAGTGCAACGACAAAGAGGTGAAACAACCTTGGGAGCCCAGCATCAACTGTCTCACCAAGTGAATCTTAAAAGAACTGGAGTGATTGACAGTTTAGGGACAGCCCTCGGCTCGTTATAGTGCGACGACAAAGAGGTGAAACAACCTTGGGAGCCCAGCATCAACTGTCTCACCAAGTGAATCTTAAAAGAACTGGAGTGATTGACAGTTTAGGGACAGCCCTCGGCTCGTTATAGTGCGACGACAAAGAGGTGAAACAACCTTGGGAGCCCAGCATCAACTGTCTCACCAAGTGAATCTTAAAAGAACTGGCGTCATTGACAATTTAGGCACAGCTCTCGGCTCGTTATAGTGTGATGACATAGATGTGAGGCTATCCTGTGACCCCAGTGAGAAGATCTCTCCTGGCTGTGGTGAATAGCCTGGTACGACTGAGAGAGACAAAGATTGATCAAATTAATATTAATATCAGTGGTCACATGACTATCAACTGTCTCACCAAGTGAATCTTAAAAGAACTGGCATGATTGGCAGTTTAGGTACAGCTTTCAACTCGTTATAGTGCTACAACATAGATGTGTGGCTATCTTGTGACTCCAGTGAGAAGATCTCTCCTGGCTGTGGTGAATAGCCTGGTACGACAAAGAGGTGAAACTACCTTGGGAGCCCAGCATCAACTGTCTCACCAAGTGAATCTTAAAAGAACTGGCATCATTGACAATTTAGGCACAAATCACGAATCGTTATAGTGTGATGACATAGAGGTGAGGCTATCTTGTGACCCCAGTGAGAAGATCTCTCCTGGCTGTGGTGAATAGCCTGGTACGACTGAGAGAGACAAAGATTGAGCAAATTAATATTAATATCAGTGGTCACATGACTATCAACTGTCTCACCAAGTGAATCTTAAAAGAACTGGCGTGATTGACTGTTTAGGGACAGCTTTCAACTCGTTATAGTGCTACAACATAGATGTGAGGCTATCTTGTGACCCAGTGAGAAGATCTCGCCTGGCTGTGGTGAATAGCCTGGTATGACTGAGAGAGACAGACATAGAGCAAATTAATATGAATATCAGTGATTGTATGACTATCAACTGTCTCACCAAGTGAATCTTAAAAGAACTGGAGTGATTGACAGTTTAGGGACAGTCCTCGGCTCATTATAGTGCGACGACAAAGAGGTGAAACTACCTTGGGAGCCCAGCATCAACTCTGTCTCACCAAGTGAATCTTAAAAGAACTGGCATCATTGACAATTTAGGCACAAATCTCGAATCGTTATAGTGTGATGACATAGAGGTGAGGCTATCTTGTGACCCCAGTGAGAAGATCTCTCCTGGCTGTGGTGAATAGCCTGGTACGACTGAGAGAGACAAAGATTGAGCAAATTAATATCAGTGGTCACATGACTATCAACTGTCTCACCAAGTGAATCTTAAAAGAACTGGCATGATTGACAGACAGTTTAGGGACAGCTTTCAACTCGTTATAGTGCTACAACATAGATGTGAGGCTATCTTGTGACCCCAGTGAGAAGATCTCGCCTGGCTGTGGTAAATAGCCTGGTATGACTGAGAGAGACAGACATAGAGCAAATTAATATGAATATCAGTAATTGTATGACTATCAACTGTCTCACCAAGTGAATCTTAAAAGAACTGGAGTGATTGAAAGTTTAGGGACAGCCCTCGGCTCGTTATAGTGCGACGACAAAGAGGTGAAACTACCTTGGGAGCCCAGCATCAACTGTCTCACCAAGTGAATCTTAAAAGAACTGGCGTCATTGACAATTTAGGCACAGCTCTCGGCTCGTTATAGTGTGATGACATAGAGGTGAGGCTATCTTGTGACCCCAGTTAGAAGATCTCTCCTGGCTGTGGTGAATAGCCTGGTACAACTGAGAGAGACAAAGATTGAGCAAATTAATATTAATATCAGTGGTCACATGACTATCAATGTCTCACCAAGTGAATCTTAAAAGAACTGGCATGATTGACAGTTTAGGGACAGCTTTCAACTCGTTATAGTGCTACAACATAGATGTGAGGCTATCTTGTGACCCCAGTGAGAAGATCTCTCCTGGCTGTAGTGAATAGCCTGGTATGACTGAGACAGACAGAGATAGAGCAAATTAATATGAATATCAGTGATTGTATGACTATCAACTGTCTCACCAAGTGAATCTTAAAAGAACTGGAGTGATTGAAAGTTTAGGGACAGCCCTCGGCTCGTTATAGTGCGACGACAAAGAGGTGAAACTACCTTGGGAGTCCAGCATCAACTGTCTCACCAAGTGAATCTTAAAAGAACTGGCATCATTGACAATTTAGGCACAAATCTCGAATCGTTATAGTGTGATGACATAGAGGTGAGGCTATCTTGTGACCCCAGTGAGAAGATCTCTCCTGGCTGTGGTGAATAGCCTAGTATGACTGAGAGAGACCAAGATTGAGGAAATTAATATTAATATCAGTGGTCACATGACTATCAATGTCTCACCAAGTGAATCTTAAAAGAACTGGCGTGATCGACTATTTCGGTACGGCTTTCAACTCGTTATAGTGCTACAACATAGATGTGAGGCTATCTTGTGACCCCAGTGAGAAGATCTCTCCTTGCTGTGGTGAATAGCCTGGTATGACTGAGAGAGACAGACATAGAGCAAATTAATATGAATATCAGTGATTGTATGACTATTAACTGTCTCACCAAGTAAATCTTAAAAGAACTGGAGTGATTGACAGTTTAGGGACAGCTCTCGGCTCGTTATAGTGTGATGACATAGAGGTGAGGCTATCTTGTGACCCCAGTTAGAAGATCTCTCCTGGCTGTGGTGAATAGCCTGGTACGACTGAGAGAGACAAAGATTGAGCAAATTAATATTAATATCAGTGGTCACATGACTATCAATGTCTCACCAAGTGAATCTTAAAAGAACTGGCATGATTGACAGTTTAGGGACAGCTTTCAACTCGTTATAGTGCTACAACATAGATGTGAGGCTATCTTGTGACCCCAGTGAGAAGATCTCTCCTGGCTGTGGTGAATAGCCTGGTATGACTGAGAGAGACAGACATAGAGCAAATTAATATGAATATCAGTGATTGTATGACTATCAACTGTCTCACCAAGTGAATCTTAAAAGAACTGGAGTGATTGACAGTTTAGGGACAGCCCTCGGCTCGTTATAGTGCGACGACAAAGAGGTGAAACTACCTTGGGAGCCCAGCATCAACTTTCTCACCAAGTGAATTCTAAAGGAACTGGCGTCATTGACAATTTAGGCACAGCTCTCGGCTCGTTATAGTGTGATGACATAGATGTGAGGCTATCCTGTGACCCCAGTGAGATGATCTCTCCTGGCTGTGGTGAATAGCCTGGTACGACTGAGAGAGACAAAGATTGAGCAAATTAATATTAATATCAGTGGTCACATGACTATCAACTGTCTCACCAAGTGAATCTTAAAAGAACTGGCATGATTGGCAGTTTAGGTACAGCTTTCAACTCGTTATAGTGCTACAACATAGATGTGTGGCTATCTTGTGACTCCAGTGAGAAGATCTCTCCTGGCTGTGGTGAATAGCCTGGTACGACAAAGAGGTGAAACTACCTTGGGAGCCCAGCATCAACTGTCTCACCAAGTGAATCTTAAAAGAACTGGCATCATTGACAATTTAGGCACAAATCACGAATCGTTATAGTGTGATGACATAGAGGTGAGGCTATCTTGTGACCCCAGTGAGAAGATCTCTCCTGGCTGTGGTGAATAGCCTGGTACGACTGAGAGAGACAAAGATTGAGCAAATTAATATTAATATCAGTGGTCACATGACTATCAACTGTCTCACCAAGTGAATCTTAAAAGAACTGGCGTGATTGACTGTTTAGGGACAGCTTTCAACTCGTTATAGTGCTACAACATAGATGTGAGGCTATCTTGTGACCCCAGTGAGAAGATCTCTCCTGGCTGTGGTGAATAGCCTGATACGACTGAGAGAGACAAAGATTGAGCAAATTAATATTAATATCAGTGGTCACATGACTATCAACTGTCTCACCAAGTGAATCTTAAAAGAACTGGCATGATTGACAGACAGTTTAGGGACAGCTTTCAACTCGTTATAGTGCTACAACATAGATGTGAGGCTATCTTGTGACCCCAGTGAGAAGATCTCGCCTGGCTGTGGTAAATAGCCTGGTATGACTGAGAGAGACAGACATAGAGCAAATTAATATGAATATCAGTAATTGTATGACTATCAACTGTCTCACCAAGTGAATCTTAAAAGAACTGGAGTGATTGAAAGTTTAGGGACAGCCCTCGGCTCGTTATAGTGCGACGACAAAGAGGTGAAACTACCTTGGGAGCCCAGCATCAACTGTCTCACCAAGTGAATCTTAAAAGAACTGGCGCCATTGACAATTTAGGCACAGCTCTCGGCTCGTTATAGTGTGATGACATAGAGGTGAGGCTATCTTGTGACCCCAGTTAGAAGATCTCTCCTGGCTGTGGTGAATAGCCTGGTACGACTGAGAGAGACAAAGATTGAGCAAATTAATATTAATATCAGTGGTCACATGACTATCAACTGTCTCACCAAGTGAATCTTAAAAGAACTGGCGTGATTGACTGTTTAGGGACAGCTTTCAACTCGTTATAGTGCTACAACATAGATGTGAGGCTATCTTGTGACCCAGTGAGAAGATCTCGCCTGGCTGTGGTGAATAGCCTGGTATGACTGAGAGAGACAGACATAGAGCAAATTAATATGAATATCAGTGATTGTATGACTATCAACTGTCTCACCAAGTGAATCTTAAAAGAACTGGAGTGATTGACAGTTTAGGGACAGTCCTCGGCTCATTATAGTGCGACGACAAAGAGGTGAAACTACCTTGGGAGCCCAGCATCAACTCTGTCTCACCAAGTGAATCTTAAAAGAACTGGCATCATTGACAATTTAGGCACAAATCTCGAATCGTTATAGTGTGATGACATAGAGGTGAGGCTATCTTGTGACCCCAGTGAGAAGATCTCTCCTGGCTGTGGTGAATAGCCTGGTACGACTGAGAGAGACAAAGATTGAGCAAATTAATATTAATATCAGTGGTCACATGACTATCAACTGTCTCACCAAGTGAATCTTAAAAGAACTGGCATGATTGACAGACAGTTTAGGGACAGCTTTCAACTCGTTATAGTGCTACAACATAGATGTGAGGCTATCTTGTGACCCCAGTGAGAAGATCTCGCCTGGCTGTGGTAAATAGCCTGGTATGACTGAGAGAGACAGACATAGAGCAAATTAATATGAATATCAGTAATTGTATGACTATCAACTGTCTCACCAAGTGAATCTTAAAAGAACTGGAGTGATTGAAAGTTTAGGGACAGCCCTCGGCTCGTTATAGTGCGACGACAAAGAGGTGAAACTACCTTGGGAGCCCAGCATCAACTGTCTCACCAAGTGAATCTTAAAAGAACTGGCGTCATTGACAATTTAGGCACAGCTCTCGGCTCGTTATAGTGTGATGACATAGAGGTGAGGCTATCTTGTGACCCCAGTTAGAAGATCTCTCCTGGCTGTGGTGAATAGCCTGGTACAACTGAGAGAGACAAAGATTGAGCAAATTAATATTAATATCAGTGGTCACATGACTATCAATGTCTCACCAAGTGAATCTTAAAAGAACTGGCATGATTGACAGTTTAGGGACAGCTTTCAACTCGTTATAGTGCTACAACATAGATGTGAGGCTATCTTGTGACCCCAGTGAGAAGATCTCTCCTGGCTGTAGTGAATAGCCTGGTATGACTGAGACAGACAGAGATAGAGCAAATTAATATGAATATCAGTGATTGTATGACTATCAACTGTCTCACCAAGTGAATCTTAAAAGAACTGGAGTGATTGAAAGTTTAGGGACAGCCCTCGGCTCGTTATAGTGCGACGACAAAGAGGTGAAACTACCTTGGGAGTCCAGCATCAACTGTCTCACCAAGTGAATCTTAAAAGAACTGGCATCATTGACAATTTAGGCACAAATCTCGAATCGTTATAGTGTGATGACATAGAGGTGAGGCTATCTTGTGACCCCAGTGAGAAGATCTCTCCTGGCTGTGGTGAATAGCCTAGTATGACTGAGAGAGACCAAGATTGAGGAAATTAATATTAATATCAGTGGTCACATGACTATCAATGTCTCACCAAGTGAATCTTAAAAGAACTGGCGTGATCGACTATTTCGGTACGGCTTTCAACTCGTTATAGTGCTACAACATAGATGTGAGGCTATCTTGTGACCCCAGTGAGAAGATCTCTCCTTGCTGTGGTGAATAGCCTGGTATGACTGAGAGAGACAGACATAGAGCAAATTAATATGAATATCAGTGATTGTATGACTATTAACTGTCTCACCAAGTAAATCTTAAAAGAACTGGAGTGATTGACAGTTTAGGGACAGCTCTCGGCTCGTTATAGTGTGATGACATAGAGGTGAGGCTATCTTGTGACCCCAGTTAGAAGATCTCTCCTGGCTGTGGTGAATAGCCTGGTACGACTGAGAGAGACAAAGATTGAGCAAATTAATATTAATATCAGTGGTCACATGACTATCAATGTCTCACCAAGTGAATCTTAAAAGAACTGGCATGATTGACAGTTTAGGGACAGCTTTCAACTCGTTATAGTGCTACAACATAGATGTGAGGCTATCTTGTGACCCCAGTGAGAAGATCTCTCCTGGCTGTGGTGAATAGCCTGGTATGACTGAGAGAGACAGACATAGAGCAAATTAATATGAATATCAGTGATTGTATGACTATCAACTGTCTCACCAAGTGAATCTTAAAAGAACTGGAGTGATTGACAGTTTAGGGACAGCCCTCGGCTCGTTATAGTGCGACGACAAAGAGGTGAAACTACCTTGGGAGCCCAGCATCAACTTTCTCACCAAGTGAATTCTAAAGGAACTGGCGTCATTGACAATTTAGGCACAGCTCTCGGCTCGTTATAGTGTGATGACATAGATGTGAGGCTATCCTGTGACCCCAGTGAGATGATCTCTCCTGGCTGTGGTGAATAGCCTGGTACGACTGAGAGAGACAAAGATTGAGCAAATTAATATTAATATCAGTGGTCACATGACTATCAACTGTCTCACCAAGTGAATCTTAAAAGAACTGGCATGATTGGCAGTTTAGGTACAGCTTTCAACTCGTTATAGTGCTACAACATAGATGTGTGGCTATCTTGTGACTCCAGTGAGAAGATCTCTCCTGGCTGTGGTGAATAGCCTGGTACGACAAAGAGGTGAAACTACCTTGGGAGCCCAGCATCAACTGTCTCACCAAGTGAATCTTAAAAGAACTGGCATCATTGACAATTTAGGCACAAATCACGAATCGTTATAGTGTGATGACATAGAGGTGAGGCTATCTTGTGACCCCAGTGAGAAGATCTCTCCTGGCTGTGGTGAATAGCCTGGTACGACTGAGAGAGACAAAGATTGAGCAAATTAATATTAATATCAGTGGTCACATGACTATCAACTGTCTCACCAAGTGAATCTTAAAAGAACTGGCGTTATTGACTGTTTAGGGACAGCTTTCAACTCGTTATAGTGCTACAACATAGATGTGAGGCTATCTTGTGACCCCAGTGAGAAGATCTCTCCTGGCTGTGGTGAATAGCCTGATACGACTGAGAGAGACAAAGATTGAGCAAATTAATATTAATATCAGTGGTCACATGACTATCAACTGTCTCACCAAGTGAATCTTAAAAGAACTGGCATGATTGACAGACAGTTTAGGGACAGCTTTCAACTCGTTATAGTGCTACAACATAGATGTGAGGCTATCTTGTGACCCCAGTGAGAAGATCTCGCCTGGCTGTGGTAAATAGCCTGGTATGACTGAGAGAGACAGACATAGAGCAAATTAATATGAATATCAGTAATTGTATGACTATCAACTGTCTCACCAAGTGAATCTTAAAAGAACTGGAGTGATTGAAAGTTTAGGGACAGCCCTCGGCTCGTTATAGTGCGACGACAAAGAGGTGAAACTACCTTGGGAGCCCAGCATCAACTGTCTCACCAAGTGAATCTTAAAAGAACTGGCGCCATTGACAATTTAGGCACAGCTCTCGGCTCGTTATAGTGTGATGACATAGAGGTGAGGCTATCTTGTGACCCCAGTTAGAAGATCTCTCCTGGCTGTGGTGAATAGCCTGGTACGACTGAGAGAGACAAAGATTGAGCAAATTAATATTAATATCAGTGGTCACATGACTATCAATGTCTCACCAAGTGAATCTTAAAAGAACTGGCATGATTGACAGTTTAGGGACAGCTTCCAACTCGTTATAGTGCTACAACATAGATGTGAGGCTATCTTGTGACCCCAGTGAGAAGATCTCTCCTGGCTGTGGTGAATAGCCTGGTATGACTGAGACAGACAGAGATAGAGCAAATTAATATGAATACCAGTGATTGTATGACTATCAACTGTCTCACCAAGTGAATCTTAAAAGAACTGGAGTGATTGAAAGTTTAGGGACAGCCCTCGGCTCGTTATAGTGCGACGACAAAGAGGTGAAACTACCTTGGGAATCCAGCATCAACTGTCTCACCAAGTGAATCTTAAAAGAACTGGCATCATTGACAATTTAGGCACAAATCTCGAATCGTTATAGTGTGATGACATAGAGGTGAGGCTATCTTGTGACCCCAGTGAGAAGATCTCTCCTGGCTGTGGTGAATAGCCTAGTATGACTGAGAGAGACCAAGATTGAGGAAATTAATATTAATATCAGTGGTCACATGACTATCAATGTCTCACCAAGTGAATCTTAAAAGAACTGGCGTGATCGACTATTTCGGTACGGCTTTCAACTCGTTATAGTGCTACAACATAGATGTGAGGCTATCTTGTGACCCCAGTGAGAAGATCTCTCCTGGCTGTGGTGAATAGCCTGGTATGACTGAGAGAGACAGACATAGAGCAAATTAATATGAATATCAGTGATTGTATGACTATCAACTGTCTCACCAAATGAATTTTAAAAGAACTGGAGTGATTGACAGTTTAGGGACAGCCCTCGGCTCGTTACAGTGTGACGACAAAGAGCTGAAACTACCTTGGGAGTCCAGCATCAACTGTCTCACCAAGTGAATCTTAAAAGAACTGGCGTCATTGACAATTTAGGCACAGCTCTCGGCTCGTTATAGTGTGATGAAATAGATGTGAGGCTATCTTGTGACCCCAGTGAGAAGATCTCTCCTGGCTGTGGTGAATAGCCTGGTATGACTGAGAGAGACAGAGATAGAGCAAATTAATATGAATATCAGTGATTGTATGACTATCAACTGTCTCACCAAGTAAATCTTAAAAGAACTGGAGTGATTGACAGTTTAGGGATAGCTCTCGGCTCGTTATAGTGTGATGACATAGAGGTGAGGCTATCTTGTGACCCCAGTTAGAAGATCTCTCCTGGCTGTGGTGAATAGCCTGGTATGACTGAGAGAGACAGACATAGAGCAAATTAATATGAATATCAGTAATTGTATGACTATCAACTGTCTCACCAAGTGAATCTTAAAAGAACTGGAGTGATTGAAAGTTTAGGGACAGCCCTCGGCTCGTTATAGTGCGACGACAAAGAGGTGAAACTACCTTGGGAGCCCAGCATCAACTGTCTCACCAAGTGAATCTTAAAAGAACTGGCGTCATTGACAATTTAGGCACAGCTCTCGGCTCGTTATAGTGTGATGACATAGATGTGAGGCTATCTTGTGACCCCAGTGAGAAGATCTCTCCTGGCTGTGGTGAATAGCCTGGTATGACTGAGAGAGACAGACATAGAGCAAATTAATATGAATATAAGTGATTGTATGACTATCAACTGTCTCACCAAGTAAATCTTAAAAGAACTGGAGTGATTGACAGTTTAGGGACAGCTCTCGGCTCGTTATAGTGTGATGACATAGAGGTGAGGCTATCTTGTGACCCCAGTTAGAAGATCTCTCCTGGCTGTGGTGAATAGCCTGGTACGACTGAGAGAGACAAAGATTGAGCAAATTAATATTAATATCAGTGGTCACATGACTATCAATGTCTCACCAAGTGAATCTTAAAAGAACTGGCATGATTGACAGTTTAGGGACAGCTTTCAACTCGTTATAGTGCTACAACATAGATGTGAGGCTATCTTGTGACCCCAGTGAGAAGATCTCTCCTGGCTGTGGTGAATAGCCTGGTATGACTGAGAGAGACAGACATAGAGCTAATTAATATGAATATCAGTGATTGTATGACTATCAACTGTCTCACCAAGTGAATCTTAAAAGAACTGGAGTGATTGACAGTTTAGGGACAGCCCTCGGTTCGTTATAGTGTCACGACAAAGAGGTGAAACTACCTTGGGACCCCAGCATCAACTGTCTCACCAAGTGAATCTTAAAAGAACTGGCGTCATTGACAATTTAGGCACAGCTCTCGGCTCATTATAGTGTGATGACATAGGGTGAGGCTATCTTGTGACCCCAGTGAGAAGATCTCTCCTGGCTGTGGTGAATAGCCTGGTACGACTGAGAGAGACAAAGATTGAGCAAATTAATATTAATATCAGTGGTCACATGACTATCAATGTCTCACCAAGTGAATCTTAAAAGAACTAGCATGATTGACAGTTTAAGGACAGTTTTCAACTCGTTATAGTGCTACAATATAGATGTGAGGCTATCTTGTGACCCCAGTGAGAAGATCTCTCCTGGCTGTGGTGAATAGCCTGGTATGACTGAGACAGACAGAGATAGAGCAAATTAATATGAATATCAGTGATTGTATGACTATCAACTGTCTCACCAAGTGAATCTTAAAAGAACTGGAGCGATTGAAAGTTTTGGGACAGCCTTCGGCTCGTTATAGTGTGACGACAAAGAGGTGAAACAACCTTGGGAGCCCAGCATCAACTGTCTCACCAAGTGAATCTTAAAAGAACTGGCGTGATTGACTGTTTCGGTACGGCTTTCAACTCGTTATAGTGCTCCAACATAGATGTGAGGCTATCTTGTGACCCCAGTGAGAAGATCTCTCCTGGCTGTGGTGAATAGCCTGGTATGACTGAGAGAGACAGACATAGAGCAAATTAATATGAATATCAGTGATTGTATGACTATCAACTGTCTTACCAAGTGAATCTTAAAAGAACTGGAGTGATTGACAGTTTAGGGACAGCCCTCGGCTCGTTATAGTGCGACGACAAAGAGGTGAAACTACCTTGGGAGCCCAGCATCAACTGTCTCACCAAGTGAATCTTAAAAGAACTGGCGTGATTGACAATTTAGGCACAGCTCTCGGCTCGTTATAGTGTGATGACATAGAGGTGAGGCTATCTTGTGACCCCAGTGAGAAGATCTCTCCTGGCTGTGGTTAATAGCCTGGTATGACAGAGAGAGACAAAGATTGAGCAAATTAATATTAATATCAGTGGTCACATGACTATCAACTGTCTGACCAAGTGAATCTTAAAAGAACTGGCATGATTGGCAGCTTAGGTACAGCTTTCAACTCGTTATAGTGCTACAACATAGATGTGAGGCTATCTTGTGACTCCAGTGAGAAGATCTCTCCTGGCTGTGGTGAATAGCCTGGTACGACTGAGAGAGACAAAGATTGAGCAAATTAATATTAATATCAGTGGTCACATGACTATCAACTGTCTGACCAAGTGAATCTTAAAAGAACTGGCATGATTAGCAGCTTAGGTACAGCTTTCAACTCGTTATAGTGCTACAACATAGATGTGAGGCTATCTTGTGACTCCAGTGAGAAGATCTCTCCTGGCTGTGGTGAATAGCCTGGTATGACAGAGAGAGACAAAGATTGAGCAAATTAATATTAATATCAGTGGTCACATGACTATCATCTGTCTCACCAAGTAAGTCTTTACTGGCAGTTTAGGTACAGCTCTCGGCTCGTTGTAGTGCTACAACATAGATGTGAGGCTATCTTGTGACTCCAGTGAGAAGATCTCTCCTGTCTGTGGTGAATAGCCTGGTACGACTGAGAGAGACAAAGATTGAGCAAATTAATATTAATATCAGTGGTCACATGACTATCAATGTCTCACCAAGTGAATCTTAAAAGAACTGGCATGATTGACAGTTTAGGGACAGCTTTCAACTCGTTATAGTGCTACAACATAGATGTGAGGCTATCTTGTGACCCCAGTGAGAAGATCTCTCCTGGCTGTGGTGAATAGCCTGGTATGACTGAGACAGACAGAGATAGAGTAAATTAATATGAATATCAGTGATTGTATGACTATCAACTGTCTCACCAAGTGAATCTTAAAAGAACTGGAGTGATTGAAAGTTTAGGGACAGCCCTCGGCTCGTTATAGTGCGACGAATAAGAGGTGAAACAACCTTGGGAGCCCAGCATCAACTGTCTCACCAAGTGAATCTTAAAAGAACTGGCATCATTGACAATTTAGGCACAAATCTCGAATTGTTATAGTGTGATGACATAGAGGTGAGGCTATCTTGTGACCCCAGTTAGAAGATCTCTCCTGGCTGTGGTGAATAGCCTAGTACGACTGAGAGAGACCAAGATTGAGCAAATTAATATTAATATCAGTGGTCACATGACTATCAACTGTCTCACCAAGTGAATCTTAAAAGAACTGGCGTGATCGACTGTTTCGGTACGGCTTTCAACTCGTTATAGTGCTACAACATAGATGTGAGGCTATCTTGTGACCCCAGTGAGAAGATCTCTCCTGGCTGTGGTGAATAGCCTGGTATGACTGAGAGAGACAGACATAGAGCAAATTAATATGAATATCAGTGATTGTATGACTATCAACTGTCTCACCAAGTGAATTTTAAAAGAACTGGAGTGATTGACAGTTTAGGGACAGCTCTCGGCTCGTTACAGTGCGACGACAAAGAGGTGAAACTACCTTGGGAGTCCAGCATCAACTGTCTCACCAAATGAATCTTAAAAGAACTGGCATCATTGACAATTTAGGCACAGCTCTCGGCTCGTTATAGTGTGATGACATAGATGTGAGGCTATCTTGTGACCCCAGTGAGAAGATCTCTCCTGGCTGTGGTGAATAGCCTGGTATGACTGAGAGAGACAGACATAGAGCAAATTAATATGAATATCAGTGATTGTATAACTATCAACTGTCTCACCAAGTGAATCTTAAAAGAACTGGAGTGATTGACAGTTTAGGGAAAGCCCTCGGCTCGTTATAGTGCGACGACAAAGAGGTGAAACTACCTTGTGACCCCAGTGAGAAGATCTCTCCTGGCTGTGGTGAATAGACTGGTATGACTGAGACAGACAGAGATTGAGCAAATTAATATGAATATCAGTAATTGTATGACTATCAACTGTCTCACCAAGTGAATTTAAAAGAACTGGAGTGATTGAAAGTTTAGGGACAGCCCTCGGCTCGTTATAGTGCGACAACAAAGAGGTAAAACAACCTTGTGAGCCCAGCATCAACTGTCTCACCAAGTGAATCTTAAAAGAACTGGCATCATTGACAATTTAGGCACAAATCTCGAATCGTTATAGTGTGATGACATAGAGGTGAGGCTATCTTGTGACCCCAGTGAGAAGATCTCTCCTGGCTGTGGTGAATAGCCTGGTACGACTGAGAGAGACAAAGATTGAGCAAATTAATATTAATATCAGTGGTCACATGACTATCAAGATCTCACCAAGTGAATCTTAAAAGAACTGGCGTGATTGACTGTTTCGGTACGGCTTTCAACTCGTTATAGTGCTACAACATAGATGTGAAGCTATCTTGTGACCCCAGTGAGAAGATCTCTCCTGGCTGTGGTGAATAGCCTGGTATGACTGAGAGAGACAGACATAGAGCAAATTAATATGAATATCAGTGATTGTATGACTATCAACTGTCTCACCAAGTGAATCTTAAAAGAACTGGAGTGATTGACAGTTTAGGGACAGCCCTCGGCTCGTTATAGTGTGACGACAAAGAGGTGAAACTACCTTGTGAGCCCAGCATCAACTGTCTCACCAAGTAAATCTTAAAAGAACTGGCGTCATTGACAATTTAGGCACAGCTCTCGGCTCGTTATAGTGTGATGACATAGATGTGAGGCTATCTTGTGACCCCAGTGAGAAGATCTCTCCTGGCTGTGGTGAATAGCCTGGTATGACTGAGAGAGACAGACATAGAGCAAATTAATATGAATATCAGTGATTGTATGACTATCAACTGTCTCACCAAGTGAATCTTAAAAGAACTGGAGTGATTGACAGTTTAGGGACAGCCCTCGGCTCGTTATAGTGTGACGACAAAGAGGTGAAACTACCTTGGGAGCCCAGCATCAACTGTCTCACCAAGTGAATCTTAAAAGAACTGGCGTCATTGACAATTTAGGCACAGCTCTCGGTTCGTTATAGTGTGATGACATAGGGTGAGGCTATCTTGTGACCCCAGTGAGAAGATCTCTCCTGGCTGTGGTGAATAGCCTGGTACAACTGAGAGAGACAAAGATTGAACAAATTAATATTAATATCAGTGGTCACATGACTACCAATGTCTCACCAAGTGAATCTTAAAAGAACTGGCATGATTGACAGTTTAATGACAGTTTTCAACTCGTTATAGTGCTACAACATAGATGTGAGGCTATCTTGTGACCCCAGTGAGAAGATCTCTCCTGGCTGTGGTGAATAGCCTGGTATGACTGAGAGAGACAGACATAGAGCAAATTAATATGAATATCAGTGATTGTATGACTATCAACTGTCTCACCAAGTGAATCTTAAAAGAACTGGAGTGATTGACAGTTTAGGGACAGCCCTCGGCTCGTTATAGTGCGACGACAAAGAGGTGAAACTACCTTGGGAGCCCAGCATCAACTGTCTCACCAAGTGAATCTTAAAAGAACTGGTGTCATTGACAATTTAGGCACATCTCTCGGCTCGTTATAGTGTGATGACATATTTGTGAGGTTATCTTGTGACCCCAGTTAGAAGATCTCTCCTGGCTGTGGTGAAGAGCCTGGTATGACTGAGAGAGACAAAGATTGAGCAAATTAATATTAACATCAGTGTTCACATGACTATCAACTGTCTTACCAAGTGAATCTTTAAAGAACTGGCATGATTGACAGTTTAGGTACAGCTCTCGGCTCGTTGTAGTGCTACAACATAGAGGTGAGGCTATCTTGTGACTCCAGTGAGAAGATCTCTCCTGGCTGTGGTGAATAGCCTGGTACGACTGAGAGAGACAAAGATTGAGCAAATTAATATTAATATCAGTGGTCACATGACTATCAACTGTCTCACCAAGTGAATCTTAAAAGAACTGGCATGATTGACAGTTTAGGGACAGCTTTCAACTCGTTATAGTGCTACAACATAGATGTGAGGCTATCTTGTGACCCCAGTAAGAAGATCTCTCCTGGCTGTGGTGAATAGCCTGGTACGACTGAGAGAGACAAAGATTGAGCAAATTAATATTAATATCAGTGGTCACATGACTATCAATGTCTCACCAAGTGAATCTTAAAAGAACTGGCATGATTGACAGTTTAGGGACAGCTTTCAACTCGTTATAGTGCTACAACATAGATGTGAGGCTATCTTGTGACCCCAGTAAGAAGATCTCTCCTGGCTGTGGTGAATAGCCTGGTATGACTGAGAGAGAGAGACATAGAGCAAATTAATATGAATATCAGTGATTGTATGACTATCAACTGTCTCACCAAGTGAATCTTAAAAGAACTGGAGTGATTGACAGTTTAGGGAAAGCCCTCGGCTCGTTATAGTGCGACGACAAAGAGGTGAAACTACCTTGTGACCCCAGTGAGAAGATCTCTCCTGGCTGTGGTGAATAGACTGGTATGACTGAGACAGACAGAGATTGAGCAAATTAATATGAATATCAGTAATTGTATGACTATCAACTGTCTCACCAAGTGAATTTAAAAGAACTGGAGTGATTGAAAGTTTAGGGACAGCCCTCGGCTCGTTATAGTGCGACAACAAAGAGGTGAAACAACCTTGTGAGCCCAGCATCAACTGTCTCACCAAGTGAATCTTAAAAGAACTGGCATCATTGACAATTTAGGCACAAATCTCGAATCGTTATAGTGTGATGACATAGAGGTGAGGCTATCTTGTGACCCCAGTGAGAAGATCTCTCCTGGCTGTGGTGAATAGCCTGGTACGACTGAGAGAGACAAAGATTGAGCAAATTAATATTAATATCAGTGGTCACATGACTATCAAGATCTCACCAAGTGAATCTTAAAAGAACTGGCGTGATTGACTGTTTCGGTACGGCTTTCAACTCGTTATAGTGCTACAACATAGATGTGAAGCTATCTTGTGACCCCAGTGAGAAGATCTCTCCTGGCTGTGGTGAATAGCCTGGTATGACTGAGAGAGACAGACATAGAGCAAATTAATATGAATATCAGTGATTGTATGACTATCAACTGTCTCACCAAGTGAATCTTAAAAGAACTGGAGTGATTGACAGTTTAGGGACAGCCCTCGGCTCGTTATAGTGTGACGACAAAGAGGTGAAACTACCTTGGGAGCCCAGCATCAACTGTCTCACCAAGTAAATCTTAAAAGAACTGGCGTCATTGACAATTTAGGCACAGCTCTCGGCTCGTTATAGTGTGATGACATAGATGTGAGGCTATCTTGTGACCCCAGTGAGAAGATCTCTCCTGGCTGTGGTGAATAGCCTGGTATGACTGAGAGAGACAGACATAGAGCAAATTAATATGAATATCAGTGATTGTATGACTATCAACTGTCTCACCAAGTGAATCTTAAAAGAACTGGAGTGATTGACAGTTTAGGGACAGCCCTCGGCTCGTTATAGTGTGACGACAAAAAGGTGAAACTACCTTGGGAGCCCAGCATCAACTGTCTCACCAAGTGAATCTTAAAAGAACTGGCGTCATTGACAATTTAGGCACAGCTCTCGGTTCGTTATAGTGTGATGACATAGGGTGAGGCTATCTTGTGACCCCAGTGAGAAGATCTCTCCTGGCTGTGGTGAATAGCCTGGTACGACTGAGAGAGACAAAGATTGAACAAATTAATATTAATATCAGTGGTCACATGACTACCAATGTCTCACCAAGTGAATCTTAAAAGAACTGGCATGATTGACAGTTTAATGACAGTTTTCAACTCGTTATAGTGCTACAACATAGATGTGAGGCTATCTTGTGACCCCAGTGAGAAGATCTCTCCTGGCTGTGGTGAATAGCCTGGTATGACTGAGAGAGACAGACATAGAGCAAATTAATATGAATATCAGTGATTGTATGACTATCAACTGTCTCACCAAGTGAATCTTAAAAGAACTGGAGTGATTGACAGTTTAGGGACAGCCCTCGGCTCGTTATAGTGTGACGACAAAGAGGTGAAACTACCTTGGGAGCCCAGCATCAACTGTCTCACCAAGTGAATCTTAAAAGAACTGGCGTCATTGACAATTTAGGCACAGCTCTCGGTTCGTTATAGTGTGATGACATAGGGTGAGGCTATCTTGTGACCCCAGTGAGAAGATCTCTCCTGGCTGTGGTGAATAGCCTGGTACGACTGAGAGAGACAAAGATTGAACAAATTAATATTAATATCAGTGGTCACATGACTACCAATGTCTCACCAAGTGAATCTTAAAAGAACTGGCATGATTGACAGTTTAATGACAGTTTTCAACTCGTTATAGTGCTACAACATAGATGTGAGGCTATCTTGTGACCCCAGTGAGAAGATCTCTCCTGGCTGTGGTGAATAGCCTGGTATGACTGAGAGAGACAGACATAGAGCAAATTAATATGAATATCAGTGATTGTATGACTATCAACTGTCTCACCAAGTGAATCTTAAAAGAACTGGAGTGATTGACAGTTTAGGGACAGCCCTCGGCTCGTTATAGTGCGACGACAAAGAGGTGAAACTACCTTGGGAGCCCAGCATCAACTGTCTCACCAAGTGAATCTTAAAAGAACTGGTGTCATTGACAATTTAGGCACATCTCTCGGCTCGTTATAGTGTGATGACATATTTGTGAGGTTATCTTGTGACCCCAGTTAGAAGATCTCTCCTGGCTGTGGTGAAGAGCCTGGTATGACTGAGAGAGACAAAGATTGAGCAAATTAATATTAACATCAGTGTTCACATGACTATCAACTGTCTTACCAAGTGAATCTTTAAAGAACTGGCATGATTGACAGTTTAGGTACAGCTCTCGGCTCGTTGTAGTGCTACAACATAGAGGTGAGGCTATCTTGTGACTCCAGTGAGAAGATCTCTCCTGGCTGTGGTGAATAGCCTGGTACGACTGAGAGAGACAAAGATTGAGCAAATTAATATTAATATCAGTGGTCACATGACTATCAACTGTCTGACCAAGTGAATCTTAAAAGAACTGGCATGATTGACAGTTTAGGGACAGCTTTCAACTCGTTATAGTGCTACAACATAGATGTGAGGCTATCTTGTGACCCCAGTAAGAAGATCTCTCCTGGCTGTGGTGAATAGCCTGGTACGACTGAGAGAGACAAAGATTGAGCAAATTAATATTAATATCAGTGGTCACATGACTATCAATGTCTCACCAAGTGAATCTTAAAAGAACTGGCATGATTGACAGTTTAGGGACAGCTTTCAACTCGTTATAGTGCTACAACATAGATGTGAGGCTATCTTGTGACCCCAGTAAGAAGATCCCTCCTGGCTGTGGTGAATAGCCTGGTATGACTGAGAGAGAGAGACAAAGAGCAAATTAATATGAATATCAGTGATTGTATGACTATCAACTGTCTCACCAAGTGAATCTTAAAAGAACTGGAGTGATTGACAGTTTAGGGACAGTCCTCGGCTCGTTATAGTGCGACGACAAAGAGGTGAAACTACCTTGGGACCCCAGCATCAACTGTCTCACCAAGTGAATTCTAAAGGAACTGGCGTCATTGACAATTTAGGCACAGCTCTCGGCTCGTTATAGTGTGATGACATAGATGTGAGGCTATCCTGTGACCCCAGTGAGAAGATCTCTCCTGGCTGTGGTGAATAGCCTGGTACGACTGAGAGAGACAAAGATTGAGCAAATTAATATTAATATCAGTGGTCACATGACTATCAACTGTCTCACCAAGTGAATCTTAAAAGAACTGGCATGATTGGCAGTTTAGGTACAGCTTTCAACTCGTTATAGTGCTACAACATAGATGTGAGGCTATCTTGTGACTCCAGTGAGAAGATCTCTCCTGGCTGTGGTGAATAGCCTGGTACGACTGAGAGAGACAAAGATTGAGCAAATTAATATTAATATCAGTGGTCACATGACTATCATCTGTCTCACCAAGCAAGTCTTTAAAGAACTGGCATGATTGACAGTTTAGGTACAGCTCTCGGCTCGTTGTAGTGCTACAACATAGATGTGAGGCTATCTTGTGACTCCAGTGAGAAGATATCTCCTGGCTGTGGTGAATAGCCTGGTATGACTGAGAGAGACAGACATAGAGCAAATTAATATGAATATCAGTGATTGCATGACTATCAACTGTCTCACCAAGTGAATCTTAAAAGAACTGGCGTCATTGACAATTTAGGCACAGCTCTCGGCTCGTTATAGTGTGATGACATAGAGGTGAGGCTATCTTGGACCCCAGTTAGAAGATCTCTCCTTGTTGTGAATAGCCTGGTATGACTAAGAGAGACAGACATAGAGCAAATTAATATGAATATCAGTGATTGTATGACTATCAACTGTCTCACCAAGTGAATCTTAAAAGAACTGGAGTGATTGAAAGTTTAGGGACAGCCCTCGGCTCATTATAGTGCGACGACAAAGAGGTGAAACCACCTTGGGAGCCCAGCATCAACTCTGTCTCACCAAGTGAATCTTAAAAGAACTGGCATCATTGACAATTTAGGCACAAATCTCGAATCATTATAGTGTGATGACATAGAGGTGAGGCTATCTTGTGACCCCAGTGAGAAGATCTCTCCTGGCTGTGGTGAATAGCCTGGTATGACTGAGAGAGACAAAGATTGAGGAAATTAATATTAATATCAGTGGTCACATGACTATCAACTGTCTCACCAAGTGAATCTTAAAAGAACTGGCAGATTGACAGTTTAGGGACAGCTTTCAACTCGTTATAGTGCTACAACATAGATGTGAGGCCATTTTGTGACCCCAGTGAGAAGATCTCTCCTGGCTGTGGTGAATAGCCTGGTACGACTGAGAGAGACAAAGATTGAGCAAATTAATATTAATATCAGTGATTGTATGACTATCAACTGTCTCACCAAGTGAATCTTAAAAGAACTGGAGTGATTGAAAGTTTAGGGACAGCCCTCGGCTCATTATAGTGCGACGACAAAGAGGTGAAACCACCTTGGGAGCCCAGCATCAACTCTGTCTCACCAAGTGAATCTTAAAAGAACTGGCATTATTGACAATTCAGGCACAAATCTCGAATCGTTATAGTGTGATGACATAGAGGTGAGGCTATCTTGTGACCCCAGTGAGAAGATCTCTCCTGGCTGTGGTGAATAGCCTGGTATGACTGAGAGAGACAAAGATTGAGTAAATTAATATTAATATCAGTGGTCACATGACTATCAATGTCTCACCAAGTGAATCTTAAAAGAACTGGCAGATTGACAGTTTAGGGACAGCTTTCAACTCGTTATAGTGCTACAACATAGATGTGAAGCTATTTTGTGACCCCAGTGAGAAGATCTCTCCTGGCTGTGGTGAATAGCCTGGTATGACTGAGAGAGACAAAGATTGAGCAAATTAATAGTGATTGTATGACTATCAACTGTCTCACCAAGTGAATCTTAAAAGAACTGGAGTGATTGAAAGTTTAGGGACAGCCCTCGGCTCATTATAGTGCGACGACAAAGAGGTGAAACCACCTTGGGAGCCCAGCATCAACTCTGTCTCACCAAGTGAATCTTAAAAGAACTGGCATCATTGACAATTTAGGCACAAATCTTGAATCGTTATAGTGTGATGACATAGAGGTGAGGCTATCTTGTGACCCCAGTGAGAAGATCTCTCCTGGCTGTGGTGAATAGCCTGGTATGACTGAGAGAGACAAAGATTGAGTAAATTAATATTAATATCAGTGGTCACATGACTATCAATGTCTCACCAAGTGAATCTTAAAAGAACTGGCAGATTGACAGTTTAGGGACAGCTTTCAACTCGTTATAGTGCTACAACATAGATGTGAGGCTATTTTGTGACCCCAGTGAGAAGATCTCTCCTGGCTGTGGTGAATAGCCTGGTATGACTGAGAGAGACAAAGATTGAGCAAATTAATATTAATATCAGTGGTCACATGACTATCAATGTCTCACCAAGTGAATCTTAAAAGAACTGGCAGATTGACAGTTTAGGGACAGCTTTCAACTCGTTATAGTGCTACAACATAGATGTGAGGCTATTTTGTGACCCCAGTGAGAAGATCTCTCCTGGCTGTGGTGAATAGCCTGGTATGACTGAGAGAGACAAAGATTGAGCAAATTAATATTAATATCAGTGATTGTATGACTATCAACTGTCTCACCAAGTGAATCTTAAAAGAACTGGCATGATTGACAGTTTAGGGACAGCTCTCGGCTCGTTATAGTGTCACGACAAAGAGGTGAAACTACCTTGGGACCCCAGCATCAACTCTGTCTCACCAAGTGAATCTTAAAATAACTGGTGTCATTGACAATTTAGGCACAGCTCTCGGCTCGTTATAGTGTGATGACATAGATGTGAGGCTATCTTGTGACCCCAGTGAGAAGATCTCTCCTGGTTGTGGTGAATAGTTTGGTATGAAGCAAAGGTTGAGCAAATTAATATTAATATCAGTGATCACATGACTATCAACTGTCTCACCAAGTGAATCATAAAAGAACTGGCAAGATTGACAGAGATAGCTCTCGGCTTGTTATAGTGCGACGACTTATCTTGAGAGTAGTAGTCACGTGTGGCACCACCAACAGGGTTAATAATTTTACTCCATTTGGTAGCGGATACCACTGCCTGCCATCTTGCATCATCACAACTGCCAGGATCATCCCTCCCTCCACAGCCAATGCCGGCCCCCAAACAGTGCCATTCTCCCACACAGGCTGTCCCCCGAGGATCCCACAGTACCTGCCCACCTCGAGGCTGAGGCGTAAGAAATATTCTAGCACTGCTTGTGGATCATGTACAAAATCAGGAGTAGGGTAGCACCAGCAGTTACTGTATGTTGACTGGTAGTTATGTGACCCTAAAGTTTGTGTTCCAGTAAAACTGAACTCCTTTAAGTGAGTTTTGTAATGTACTATTCGTTCGCTCAACAAACAAGGCCTAAAGAAAGGATTTTACCACTGACATGCAATATCTAGAGGCTCCACATGCAATATCTAGAGGCTCCACATGCAATATCTAGAGGCTCCACATGTAATATCTAGAGGCTCCACATGTAATATCTAGAGGCTCCACATTCAATATCTAGAGGCTCCACATTCAATATCTAGAGGCTCCACATGCAATATCTAGAGGCTCCACATTCAATATCTAGAGGCTCTACATGCAATATCTAGAGGCTCCACATTCAATATCTAGAGGCTCCACATTCAATATCTAGAGGCTCCACATGCAATATCTATTCAATATCTAGAGTATGTTCATCATAAGTAAAACACTGCTACATATATCCCATTTCAGCTGAGGAAACAGACTAAGTGGGACAGACTGATATCCCTTTTCAGCTGAATGAATGGACTATGTGGGATAGACTGTACTGCTACATATATCCCATTTCAGCTGAGGGAACAGACTATGTGGGGCTCCACATTCAATATCTAGAGGCTGCACATGCAATATCTAGAGGCTCCACATTCAATATCTAGAGGCTCCACATGTAATATCTAGAGGCTCCACATTCAATATCTAGAGGCTCCACATTCAATATCTCTCCACATTCAATATCTAGAGGCTCCACATTCAATATCTAGAGGCTCCACATGTAATATCTAGAGGCTCCACATGTAATATCTAGAGGCTCCACATTCAATATCTAGAGGCTCCACATTCAATATCTAGAGGCTCCACATGCAATATCTAGAGGCTCTACATTCAATATCTAGAGGCTCCACATGTAATATCTAGAGGCTCCACATTCAATATCTAGAGGCTCCACATGTAATATCTAGAGGCTCCACATTCAGTATCTAGAGGCTCCAGATTTTGGTAGTGGGGGGGAGGGGGAGAAGTTTGTGGGGCATTTTGCATGAGTATAAGACTATACAAATGTTCAAAATTACTGGGGGGGAGGGGGGGGGGACAATTACAGGCTTGACAATTGAGTATGCAGGCTAGACATGCAATGCTTGGGTAGCACTGAGGCACCTTGTGTGTAACTATTGAGAAAGATACTGACAATTATGCCCTTAACAATTGTATTAAGAAAACAATTCATCTGCAGCAAGGTAATCTCCCCTCTCCTTAAAGGGAAGGTAAGCTAGTGTAATAAGCGTAAGAAGTAAGGTAACCTCTCTTCTCGGAAGGTAAGCTAGTGTAATAAGCGTAAAAAGTAAGGTAACCTCTCTTCTCCTTAAAAGGGAAGGTAAGCTAGTGTAATAAGCATAAGAAGTAATCTCTTCTCCTTAAAAGGGAAGGTAAGCCAGTGTAATAAGCATAAGAAGTAAGTAGTAAATAGAGTGTGAGAGGTGGGTGGGGCTAAAGCAGGAAATGTATACAATTGGTGGATGAGACTATAAACAGAAGATGTACACACTAAAAAATGCCAAAAACATTAAAGGAAAACCGGGGGATGAGATTCTCGTATTCAGTAGGAAAGGTTCCAGTGTCCCTGATAAGGGAGGTCCTGATGAGTAGAGCTTCTAGGGTGATTCTAGTTCTGCAGGATTAGAGAGGACTTCCACATTTTCCCAGTCTAATGGATGGTCCAGGTTCCACATATGTTCAGCAAGTGCAGAGGAGTTAAAGTCAACTTGTCTAACGGTTCATTTGTGCTCTGCTATTTGTTGGAACGGCTTTCGCTTTGTGTGGCCAATATAGCACGCAGAGCATTCAACACATGGTATCTTATATACGACACTCGATAGGTCCATATCAGTGGGATGGTCCTTGGGGCTGGAGAACAATTGACGAAGACTGGTTGAGGGTTTGAAACACACACAAATGTCGAGTCTGGTCAAAACCCGCCTGATGGACTCAGAGAGACCTCGAACATAGGGAAGGACAGCAGTTGACTTCCATTTTGATGATTCTTGAGGACAGAGTCATTCACAGTTGTTGTTTGTGAGCTGTTAACACAAGAAAAGGCCTTAGGGTAGCCATTTGACTGGAGAGCACACATGATGTGGTTGAGTTCAGCTGTAGCAGTAGATGTGGGAAGAAGAGTGGGAGCGGGCTCTTGCCAGGAGAGTGCTCACAACTGACTTCTTGTGAGAGAGAGGATGATGAGACTCAAAGTCAAGGTACTTGTCCGTGTGAGTAGACTTTCTGTACTGCTGTGGTGATGGACCCGTCAGACTCGTGAGAAAGAAGTAGATCTGAGCTTGCCATCACATTCCAACTCTACTGTAAACTGTATGCTCTTCTCAACTCCATTCAAATTGTCCTTCAATTCATCAACTCTATCAGCATGGACAGCAGTGCAGGTGTCGTCGACGTAACGTTTCCAAAAGGGTAAGGGTGGATCAAGGGAAGACAAGGCACGCTGTTTGACATCCTCCATAACAAGATTAGCAATAGTGGCTGACACGGGGACCCCATGGCAGTGCCAAAGGTTTGTCTGTAGACCTCACCACAAAACGAGAGATAGGTAGCATGGAGGCAGAATTTGAAAAGATTGAGGATTTCATTGATGGAGAGGTTAATGTGGGAAGTGAAACTAGAGTCAGACTGGAGTCGACGCTTAGCAACATCCAAAGCCAGAGAAACAGGGACATTAGTGAACAGTGAAACAACGTCAAAGGAGACAAGCACTTCAGTAGGTTTCAGCTTCCTGGATGTGATGAACGTCTTGAATTCCATTGAATTCTTGACATAAGAATCTGAGTTGCCAACCAGGGGAGAGAGAATCTGGGAGAGGTGTGTGGAGAGTTGATAGGTACGTGAGCTGTAGGAGGAGACAATAGGTCAGAGGGGTACATCCTGTTTGTGGATCTTTGGAAGGCCATAGACACAGGGTGTCAAACCACCGGTGGAACGTAGCCTGTTACACAGTTGCTGGTTAAGGGATCCACGCTTCTTCAGCTCCAGGAGGGAAGAGTTCAACTTCCTCTCAATAGATAGAACAGGATCACATTTCAACCTCTTGTACGTGCTGGTGTCAGAGAGCATTCTGGTTATCAACACATCCAAGCGAATTGTCAGACAGCTCCAACACGTAGCCTTCAACTACAGATGTAAGTGCTATTCACAATCCTTTCATATCTTAGATGGTAAGAGGAAAGGGACTTGCTACATGCTCCAGCCGCCAGTCTCTCCTCGAATAGATTACCCTCAACCACTGTGTCATGGTCCGGTTGTCCAACTTGAGTCTATCGAGCAACAGCTGGCAACAAGTTCTATCTCACCTTGACCTAGATGCCATTCTGGCAGCTAAGAACATAGTCCAGTCTGCTGAAACGAAGTGCAAAGCGAGACAGAAGTGAAAATTTGACGCCTTACTTGAGAATTCATACCTGACGTGTCAGTCTTATCCCTTGCATGAAAAACGGGTGGTGAGCCTCTCAGACATGGTTCTAAATGAGGACGAGATGGATGTCCTGAGAAAGGGGTTGAACTTTGTACCAACTGCCATTCCCATGTCAGGTATCATACCATCTGTTGAAAAGTCCCTGTTGAAAATCCCAAAAGAGCTAGCTACTACTGCTAGGAAACAGGTATCAAACATCCTGGCCAGGTCACATCTCCCTCCCTCAAACTTACCACCTAGACCATCAAGACCTTGAAACGGAAAATCACCCTTCATTATACTGGCTGATAAAGGACGAGCTTCTGTTGTGATGAGTACAGAAGTGTATGATAGGAAGATGACCGGAATGCTCTCTGACACCAGCACGTACGAGAGGTTGAAATGTGATCCTGTTCTATCTATTGGAGGAAGTTGAACTCTTCCCTCCTGGAGCTGAAGAAGTGTGGATCCCTTAACCAGCAACTGTATAACAGGCTACATTCCACCGTTGGTTTGACACCCTGTGTCTATGGCCTTCCCAAGATCCACAAACAGGATGTACCCCTCCGACCAATTGTCTTGTCCTACAGCTCATGTACCTATCAACTCTCCAGACACCTCTCCCAGATTTTCTCTCCCCTAGTTGGCAACTCAGATTCTCATGTCAAGAATTCAATGGAATTCAAGGCGTTCATCACATCCAGGAAGCTGAAACCTACTGAAGTGTTTGTCTCCTTTGACGTTGTTTCACTGTTCACAAATATCCCTGTTTCTCTGGATTTGGATGTTGCTAAACGTCGACTCCAGTCTGACTCTAGTTTCGCTTCCCACACTAACCTCTCCATCAATGAAATCCTCAATCTTTTCAAATTCTGCCTCCATGCTACCTATCTCTTGTTTTGTGGTGAGGTCTACAGACAAACCTTTGGCACTGCCACGGGGTCCACGTGTCAGTCACTATTGCTAATCTTGTTATGGAGGATGTCAAACAGTGTGCCTTGTCTTCCCTTGGTCCACCCTTACCCTTTTGGAAACACTACGTCGACGACACCTGCACTGCTGTCCATGCTGATAGAGTTGATGAATTGAAGGACCATTTGAATGGAGTTGAGAAGAGCATACAGTTTACAGTAGAGTTGGAATGTGATGGCAAGCTCAGATCTACTTCTTTCTCACGAGTCTGACGGGTCCATCACCACAACAGTACAGAAAGTCTACTCACATGGACAAGTACCTTGACTTTGAGTCTCATCATCCTCTCTCTCACAAGAAGTCAGTTGTGAGCACTCTCCTAGCAAGAGTCCGCTCCCATTTTTCTTCCACATCTACTGCTACAGCTGAACTCAACCACATCATGTGTGCTCTCCAGTCAAATGGCTACCCTAAGGCCTTTTCTTGTGTTAACAGCTCACAAACAACAACTGTGAATGACTCTGTCCTCAAGAATCATCAAAACGGAAGTCGACTGCTGTCCTTCCCTATGTTCGAGGTCTCTCTGAGTCCATCAGGCGGGTTTTGACCAGACTCGACATTTGTATGTGTTTCAAACCCTCAACCAGTCTTGGCCAATTGTTCTCTAGCCCCAAGGATCGTCCCACTGATATGGACCTATCGAGTGTCGTATATAAGATACCATGTGTTGAATGCTCTGCATGCTATATTGGCCACACAAAGCGAAAGCTGTTCCAACAAATAGCAGAGCACACAAACGACCCGTTAGACAAGCTGACTTTAAACTCCTCTGCACTTGCTGAACATATGTGGAACCTGGACCATCCATTAGACTGGGAAAATGTGGAAGTCCTCTCTAATCCTCCAGAACTAGAATCACCCTAGAAGCTCTACTCATCAGGACCTCCCTTAACAGGGACACTGGAACCTTTCCTACTGAATACGAGAATCTCATCCCCCAGTTTTCCTTTAATATTTTTGTTTAATAGCAATGTACATCTTCTGTTTTTAGTCTCAACAGTCTAGTTTTGGCTAGTGTATGATAATTTTTAGAATAAGGCAAGGTATATAAGAATCTCACAAGGTAATAATCTCTCTCCAGTAGGACAGAACAGGCAAGAACATGGCAGAATAGAACATGCTACAGAACTATATAAGGAGATAAAGAAACTTACAGCAAAAGAGCACCTACCTCAACACCAACCATAGGTAAGAATCACCATTAGAGAAGAAAACTTGCTACAGACAAGTTGTTTTCTGCTCTACATGCAGTTATGGTAAATCTATTCTGTATCAGGCTGTTTGATCTCCAGGCTCTCTCCCTTGAGTGTAGTAATAGGGTGACCTTTAACCCTAGGCAAAAGTAGGAGAGACGATCTCATCGCATGACGCTTGCCACGACCGTCATAAACTTATGACGTAATCAATTGTGACACACGAAGCTAAAGGAGCCAAAGCCGTTAGGTGTTAGTTAGGCCTAGAGCCGAGCGCTAGTCAACCTGTTATCCTTCAAGCTGTTGTGCTTACCGTTGGCACAATCGTGGTATCCAAAAAGTGTCGGAGACATTGCTATCGTGGTTGCTACTAACAGCGTGTAAGCCTAAGGTGATTAGGACAGCCTGCATTGTTCTTGTATGTAAACTAGAGCGCTCTGTAGTAGAGTTAGTCCTTTTTCTCTTGCTATAGTCCAGGAAAGCATTGATGGCACGAAGGAGTTTGCTACTACATCATGATTTTTGTCAAAGATGGTTTTACGTCACGCGGGGCAAGCGTCACATGATAAGATCGTCCAGGCTTGCACTTTCTCCCTCACTTTTGCGTATGGTTAAAGGTTACCCAATTACTACACTAGAGGGAGAGAGCCTGGAGATCGAGGCTATGTTTGGAATTGTCAGTATCTTGCTTTTGGCACGTACACAGACATGGAAGGCATATGCTTGAACTAAGGCAACACCACACTTACATCTGTCAGTTGTCTACTTGCAACATCTTTAATACATGCAATTACTGTACGCTCAGATCTGCAAATTTAAAGGTTTTGAAGTTCAGTTTTAAGGAGTGCAATAAAACCACTGTAGTCAAGACATCTAGCAGTGTGTCCTATATGTGTAATTGTCCTATTAGTCTAGTTTGAGGTGTCCTCAGTCTAGATGTCCTGATTTGCAGGGATTTTAATGCACAACAAACTTTGTGGCCACATTTCTACCAGCAACACAGCAAACTACTGCCACAACCCATTCCTGACCCTGCATACATGGGATCCAACATGCAGTACCAGAATAAATCCTACCGCACACAGCACACTGAGTGTGGACAGTACCGGTTCACCCCGGGAGTCCAGCTCTGGTGGGGATTGGCCCTGGATGGGCACCAGCAAAGACTGCAGAGAAGAGGAACGACCTCCCTGGCAGTTGCTCCGCCATTTTATGCAGCAGTATCCGCTATAGTGGAGTGTGGGCATCCTCCTTAAGTGAAACTGTGAAACTGTCCCCTGACTGCACTGTCATAGCTCAAGCTGTCTTGTACAATGTTGATACTTTGTATGCCACTGACATAAGAAATCCTCTGGGATTGGGATATTCACACAAGACATCTTGGTTGATAACCACAGTATGGCAACTTTCTGAGTCCCTACGGGAAATGCCAAGTTACCAGTCTGTCCCACATAGTCTGTTCCCTCTGCTGAAGTGGGATATATGTAGCAGTATTTTACTTAAAATTTAAGTGGTATCATTGATGAACATACTTACAGTTCACTTTCTGTGGTCGATGAAAGGACAAAATCTTGTGAAGCAGTGGCTGGACCTGGGTCTACCAAGGACAGCACAAATCTCTAGTTGTTCAATACCCTCACTTGTGGTGTATAATGATATGTGTGTGCACAATAAGGCTCCACCTCAGACTAACAACTGACCTTGAATGATCAGTTTCCGTGGTCTCTATTTGGAGGTGATGCCATTAAGAGTGGGGGACACTCTTCGGATGTGGATCACTGGCTGGTTGGGCTCATAGGTCCCTGGGACAGCCAGCTCCGGTCCTCACACCCCATCAGTTTAGGGGAGACATACTAGAGCTCTAGAGTGGTGAGCTGAAGGGGGAGGGACTGGACATGGAGAAACCCCTCTAATATGGAGCCAATCACAGTGGTAAGAGTGTCTGACTAGTAATCAGAAGATCCTGGGTTCGAATACCAACTGGATCCTGAGTTTTTTTTCAAGATCTTGAATAATGACTTGGCATTAATGTCTATTGATAGCGTTTCCATCATTAAAGGCCATTTAATAACTTTACATGTATATGGAGAGGACCAAAACTCTCTGCCACTGCTACTCAAGGCCTTGAAGCTGGAACTATCACATGTAACAAAGCTTCTCCTAGTAGCTGTAACTTTGTTATTGGGTGGTTGGTCTTGGATATATTTCCTCCCTGGAAGTTGTAGTGAAATGTGCTTACGTGATTGAAAGATGTCTCTTTGAGGGTCTCTGTTCCACGTTCCATTCTGAGGTGAAGTGGTTCCAGAATTGACAGCATGGCCTTCACATTGTGCTCACCAAAATACTTCCTGGTTGGGAGGGAGGGGGAAGGGGAGGGAGGGAGGGAGTGAGGAAGGGAGGGAGGGAGGATGTAATCAGAAGGTCCTGGGTTCGAATACCAGCTGGATCATGAGTTTTTTTCAGGATCTTGAATAATGACTTGGCATTGATGTCTATTGATAGCATTTCCATTATTTAGGCTATTTTATAACATTACATGTATATGGAGAGGACCAAAACTCTCTGCCACTGCTACTCAAGGCCTTGAAGCTGGAACTATCACATGTAACAAAGCTTCTCCTAGTAGCTGTAACTTTGTTATTGGGTAGTTGGTCTTGGATATTTTTCCTCACTGGAAGTTGCAGGGAAATGTGCTTACGTGATTGAAAGATGTCTCTTTGAGGGTCTCTGTTCTACGTTCCATTCTGAGGTGCAGTGGTTCCAGAATTGACAGCATGGCCTTCACATTGTGCTCACCAAAATACATCCTGGTGGGGAGGGAGGGGGGGAAGGGGAGGGAGGGAGGGGGAAGGGGAGGGAGGGAAGGAGGGAGGAAGGGAGGGAGGGAGGATGTAACACAATACCAAAGTACACATGAGCCCTTCTTCCTGACCTTAAAGCATCTTCCAGCCCCTCATGCCACTGTTCATCACACAATATAGCCACTCTGATCAGTTTCTCAGAGACCAGAATGGCCTGCTGGAACAGATGACTGCTGTGGTCCTTCATGTTCTGGAGAATGGTGTCAGAGGTTTCTCTTCTCTGAGCACTTTGACTCTTACTGACTGGGTAGATTGGGGAGGAGGAGGGCTGCTTTGAGATCCATCTGAAGACGTGATAATACAGCTCCCAATCCTGCGTCAGCTCCTTCCGTTGCCAGTGGTCTGGTACTTCTTACACCATTCATAGGCCTCAGCCAGATCACATCCATAGGCCTAGAGACACAGACTGAATGATAGGGACCACAGTGGTAAGAGTGTCTGACTAGTAATCAGAAGGTCCTGGGTTCGAATACCAGCTGGATCCTGAGTTTTTTTTCAGGATCTTGAATAATGACTTGGCATTGATGTCTATTGATAGCATTTCCATCATTTAGGCTATTTAATAACTTTACATGTATATGGAGAGGACCAACACTCTCTGCCACTGCTACTCAAGGCCTTGAAGCTGGAACTATCACATGTAACAAAGCTTCTCCTAGTAGCTTTAACTTTGTTATTGGGTGGTTAGTCTTGGATATTTTTCCTCCCTGGAATTTGCAGTGAAATGTGCTTACGTGATTGAAAGATGTCTCTTTGAGGGTCTCTGTTCTACGTTCCATTCTGAGGTGAAGTGGTTCCAGAATTGACAGCATGGCCTTCACATTGTGCTCACCAAAATACATCCTGGTGGGAAGGGAGGGGGGGAAGGGGAGGGAGAGAGGGGGAAGGGGAGGGAGGGAAGGAGGGAGGAAGGGAGGGAGGGAGGATGTAACACAATACCAAAGTACACATGAGCCCTTCTTCCTGACCTTAAAGCATCTTCCAGCCCCTCATGCCACTGTTCATCACACAATATAGCAACTCTGATCAGTTTATCAGAGACCAGAATGGCCTGCTGGAACAGATGACTGATGTGGTCCTTCATGTTCTGGAGAATGGTGTCAGTGGCTTCCCTTCTCTGAGCACTTTGACTCTTACTGACTGGGTAGATTGGGGAGGAGGAGGGCTGCTTTGAGATCCATCTGAAGACGTGATAATACAGCTCCCAATCCTGCGTCAGCTCCTTCTGTTGCCAGTGGTCTGGTACTTCTTACACCATTCATAGGCCTCAGCCAGATCACATCCATAGGCCTAGAGACACAGACTGAATGATAGACACAGACTGAATGATATGGGACCACAGTGGTAAGAGTGTCTGACTAGTAATCAGAAGGTCCTGGGTTCGAATCCTAGCTGGATCCTGAGTTTTTTTTTCAGAATCTTGAATAATGACTTGGCATTGATGTCTATTTATAGCGTTTCCATCATTTAGGCTATTTAATAACTTTACATGTATATGGAGAGGACCAAAACTCTCTGCCACTGCTACTCAAGGCCTTGAAGCTGGAACTATCACATGTAACAAAGCTTCTCCTAGTAGCTGTAACTTTGTTATTGGGGGGTTGGTCTTGGATATTTTTCCTCCCTGGAAGTTGCAGTGAAATGTGCTTACGTGATTGAAAGATGTCTCTTTGAGGGTCTCTGTTCCACGTTCCATTCTGAGGTGAAGTGATTCCAGAATTGACAGCATGGCCTTCACATTGTGCTCACCAAAATACATCCTGGTGGGGAGGGAGGGGGGGAAGGGGAGGAAGGGAGGGAGGGAGGATGTAACACAATACCAAAGTACACATAAGCCCTTCTTCCTGACCTTAAAGCATCTTCCAGCCCCTCATTCCACTGTTCATCACACAATATAGCCACTCTGATCAGTTTCTCAGAGACCAGAATGGCCTGCTGGAACAGATGACTGCTGTGGTCCTTCATGTTCTGGAGAATGGTGTCAGTGGCTTCCCTTCTCTGAGCACTTTGACTCTTACTGACTGGGTAGATTGGGGGGGAGGAGGGCTGCTTTGAGATCCATCTGAAGACGTGATAATACAGCTCCCAATCCTGCGTCAGCTCCTTCCGTTGCTAGTGGTCTGGTACTTCTTACACCATTCATAGGCCTCAGCCAGATCACATCCATAGGCCTAGAGACACATACTGAATGATAGACACAGACTGAATGATATGGGACAACAGTGGTAAGAGTGTCTGACTAGTAATCAGAAGGTCCTGGGTTTGAATCCTAGCTGGATCCTGAGTTTTTTTCAGGATCTTGAATAATGACTTGGCATTGATGTCTATTGATAGCGTTTCCATCATTTAGGCTATTTAATAACTTTACATGTATATGGAGAGGACCAAAACTCTCTGCCACTGCTACTCAAGGCCTTGAAGCTGGAACTATCACATGTAACAAAGCTTCTCCTAGTAGCTGTAACTTTGTTATTGGGTGGTTGGTCTTGGATATTTTTCCTCCCTGTAAGTTGCAGTGAAATGTGCTTACGTGATTGAAAGATGTCTCTTTGAGGGTCTCTGTTCCACGTTCCATTCTGAGGTGAAGTGGTTCCAGAATTGACAGCATGGCCTTCACATTGTGCTCACCAAAATACATCCTGGTGGGGAGGGAGGGGAAAAGGGGAGGAAGGGAGGGAGGGAGGAAGGGAGGGAGGGAGGGAGGGAGGGAGGAAGGGAGGGAGGGGTAACACAATACCAAAGTACACATGAGCCTTTCTTCCTGACCTTAAAGCATCTTCCAGCCGCTCATGCCACTGTTCATCACACAATATATAAACTCTGATCAGTTTCTAAGAGACCAGAATGGCCTGCTGGAACAGATGACTGCTGTGGTCCTTCATGTTCTGGAGAATGGTGTCAGTGGCTTCCCTTCTCTGAGCACTTTGACTCTTACTGACTGGGTAGATTGGGGAGGAGGAGGGCTGCTTTGAGATCCATCTGAAGACGTGATAATACAGCTCCCAATCCTGCGTCAGCTCCTTCCGTTGCCAGTGGTCTGGTACTTCTTACACAATTCATAGGCTTCAGCCAGATCACATCCATAGGCCTAGAACACAGACTGAATGATACGGGACCACAGTGGTAAGAGTGTCTGACTAGTAATCAGAAGGTCCTGGGTTTGAATCCTAGCTGGATCCTGAGTTTTTTCAGGATCTTGAATAATGACTTGGCATTGATGTCTATTGATAGCGTTTCCATCATTTAGGCTATTTAATAACTTTACATGTATATGGAGAGGACCAAAACTGTCGGCCACTGCTACTCAAGGCCTTGAAGCTGGAACTATCACATGTAACACTCCTAGTAGCTATAACTTTGTTATTGGGTGGTTGGTCTTGGATATTTTTCCTCCCTGGAAGTTGCAGTGAAATGTGCTTACGTGATTGAAAGATGTCTCTTTGAGGGTCTCTGTTCTACATTCCATTCTGAGGTGAAGTGGTTCCAGAATTGACAGCATGGCCTTCACATTGTGCTCACCAAAATACATCCTGGTGGGGAAGGAGGGGGGAAGGGGAGGAAGGGAGGGAGGGAGGGAGGGAGGGGAGGGAGGGAGTGAGGGAGGGAGGGAGGGAGGGAGGGAGGAAGGGAGGTAGGGGTAACACAATACCAAAGTACACATGAGCCCTTCTTCCTGACCTTAAAGCATCTTCCACCACCTCATGCCACTGTTCATCACACAATATAGCCACTCTGATCAGTTTCTCAGAGACCAGAATTGCCTGCTGGAACAGATGACTGCTGTGGTCCTTCATGTTCTGGAGAATGGTGTCAGTGGCTTCCCTTCTCTGAGCACTTTGACTCTTACTGACTGGGTAGATTTGAGGGCTGCTTTGAGATCCATCTGATGACGTGATAATACAGCTCCCAATCCTGCGTCAGCTCCTTCCGTTGTCAGTAGTCTGGTACTTCTTACACCATTCATAGGCCTCAGCCAGATCACATCCATAGACCTAGATACACATACTGAATGATAGACACAGACTCAATGGTATGGGACCACAGTGGTAAGAGTGTCTGACTAGTAATTAGAAGATCCTGGGTTTGAATCCCAGCTGAATCCTGAGTTTTTTTCAGGATCTTGAATAATGACTTGGCATTGATGTCTATTGATAGTGTTTCCATCATTTAGGCTATTTAATAACTTTACATGTATATGGAGAGGACCAAAACTCTCTGCCACTGCTACTCAAGGCCTTGAAGCTGGAATTATCACATGTAACAAAGCTTCTCCTAGTAGCTGTAACTTTGTTATTGGGTGGTTGGTCTTGGATATTTTTCCTCCCTGGAAGTTTCAGTGAAATGTGCTTACGTGATTGAAAGATGTCTCTTTGAGGGTCTCTGTTCCACATTCCATTCTGAGGTGAAGTGGTTCCAGAATTGACAGCATGGCCTTCACATTGTGCTCACCAAAATACATCCTGGTGGGGAGGGAGGGAGGGAGGGAGGGAGGGAGGAAGGGAGGGAGGGGTAACACAATACCAAAGTACACATGAGCCCTTCTTCCTGACCTTAAAGCATCTTCCAGCCCCTCATGCCACTGTTCATCACACAATATAGCCACTCTGATCAGTTTCTAAGAGACCAGAATGGCCTGCGGGAACAGATGACTGATGTGGTCCTTCATGTTCTGGAGAATGGTGTCAGCGGCTTCCCTTCTCTGAGCACTTTGACTCTTACTGACTGGGTAGATTGGGGGGGAGGAGGGCTGCTTTGAGATCCATCTGATGACGTGATAATACAGCTCCCAATCCTGCGTCAGCTCCTTCCGTTGCCAGTAGTCTGGTACTTATTACACCATTCATAGGCCTCAGCCAGATCACATCCATAGACCTAGAGACACATACTGAATGATAGACACAGACTCAATGATATGGGACCACAGTGGTAAGAGTGTCTGACTAGTAATCAGAAGATCCTGGGTTCGAATCCTAGCTGGATCCTGAGTTTTTTCAGGATCTTGAATAATGACTTGGCATTGATGTCTATTGATAGCGTTTCCATCATTTAGGCTATTTAATAACTTTACATGTATATGGAGAGGACCAAAACTCTCTGCCACTGCTACTCAAGGCCTTGAAGCTGGAACTATCACATGTAACAAAGCTTCTCCTAGTAGCTGTAACTTTGTTATTGGGTGGTTGGTCTTGGATATTTTTCCTCCCTGGAAGTTGCAGTGAAATGTGCTTACGTGATTGAAAGATGTCTCTTTGAGGGTCTCTGTTCCACGTTCCATTCTGAGGTGAAGTGGTTCCACGATTGACAGCATGCCCTTCACATTGTGCTAACCAAAATACATCCTGGTGGGGAGGGAGGGGGGGGGGAAGGGGAGGAAGGGAGGGAGGGAGGGAGAAAGGGAGGGAGGGAGGGAGGGAGGGAGGGAGGAAGGGATGGAGGGGTAACACAATACCAAAGTACACATGAGCCCTTCTTCCTGACCTTAAAGCATCTTCAAGCCCCTCATGCCACTGTTCATCACACAATATAGCCACTCTGATCAGTTTCTCAGAGACCAGAATGGCCTGCTGGAACAGATGACTGCTGTGGTCCTTCATGTTCTGGAGAATGGTGTCAGTGGCTTCCCTTCTCTGACCACTTTGACTCTTACTGACTGGGTAGATTGGGGGAGAGGAGGGCTGCTTTGAGATCCATCTGAAGACATGATAATACAGCTCCCAATCCTGCGTCAGCTCCTTCCGTTGCCAGTGGTCTGGTACTTCTTACACCATTCATAGGCCTAGAGACACAGACTGAATGATACGGGACCACAGTGGTAAGAGTGTCTGACTAGTAATCGGAAGGTCCTGGGTTTGAATCCTAGCTGGATCCTGAGTTTTTTTCCAGGATCTTGAATAATGACTTGGCATCGATGTCTATTGATAGTGTTTCCATCATTTAGGCTATTTAATAACTTTACATGTATATGGAGAGGACCAAAACTCTCTGCCACTGCCACTCAAGGCCTTGAAGCTGGAACTATCACATGTAACAATTAAAGCTTCTCCTAGTAGCTGTAACTTTGTTATTGGGTGGTTGGTCTTGGATATTTTTCCTCCCTGGAAGTTGCAGTGAAATGTGCTTACGTGATTGAAAGATGTCTCTTTGAGGGTTTCTGTTCCACATTCCATTCTGAGGTGAAGTGGTTCCAGAATTGACAGCATGGCCTTCACATTGTGCTCACCAAAATACATCCTGGTGGGGAGGGAGGGGGGGAGGGAGGGGGAAGGAGAGGGAGAGAAGGAGGGAGAAAGGGAGGGAGGGAGGATGTAACACAATACCAAAGTACACATGAGCCCTTCTTCCTGACCTTAAAGCATCTTCTAGCCCCTCATGCCACTGTTCATGACAAAATATAGCCACTCTGATCAGTTTCTCAGAGACCAGAATGGCCTGCTGGAACAGATGACTGCTGTGGTCCTTCATGTTCTGGAGAATGGTGTCAGTGGCTTCCGTTCTCTGAGCACTTTGACTCATACTGACTGGGTAGATTGGGGGGGAGGAGGGCTGCTTTGAGATCCATCTGAAGACGTGATAATACAGCTCCCAATCCTGCGTCAGCTCCTTCCGTTGCCAGTGGTCTGGTACTTCTTACACCATTCATAGGCCTCAGCCAGATCACATCCATAGGCCTAGAGACACATACTGAATGATAGACACAGACTGAATGATATGGGACCACAGTGGTAAGAGTGTCTGACTAGTAATCGGAAGGTCCTCGGTTTGAATCCTAGCTGGATCCTGAGTTTTTTTCCAGGATCTTGAATAATGACTTGGCATTGATGTCTATTGATAGTGTTTCCATCATTTAGGCTATTTAATAACTTTACATGTATATGGAGAGGACCAAAACTCTCTGCCACTGCTACTCAAGGCCTTGAAGCTGGAACTATCACATGTAACAATTAAAGCTTCTCCTAGTAGCTGTAACCTTGTTATTGGGTGGTTGGTCTTGGATATTTTTCCTCCCTGGAAGTTGCAGTGAAATGTGCTTACGTGATTGAAAGATGTCTCTTTGAGGGTCTCTGTTCCACATTCCATTCTGAGGTGAAGTGGTTCCAGAATTGACAGCATGGCCTTCACATTGTGCTCACCAAAATACATCCTGGTGGGGAGGGAGGGGGGGAGGGAGGGGGAAGGAGAGGGAGAGAAGGATGGAGAAAGGGAGGGAGGGAGGATGTAACACAATACCAAAGTACACATGAGCCCTTCTTCCTGACCTTAAAGCATCTTCTAGCCCCTCATGCCACTGTTCATGACACAATATAGCCACTCTGATCAGTTTCTCAGAGACCAGAATGGCCTGCTGGAACAGATGACTGCTGTGTTCCTTCATGTTCTGGAGAATGGTGTCAGTGGCTTCCCTTCTCTGACCACTTTGACTCTTATTGACTGGGTAGATTGGGGGGAGGAGGGCTGCTTTGAGATCCATCTGAAGACGTGATAGTGGTCTGGTACTTCTTACACCATTCATAGGCCTCAGCCAGATCACATCCATAGGCCTAGAGACACATACTGAATGATAGACACAGACTGAATGATACGGGACCACAGTGGTAAGAGTTTCTGACTAGTAATCAGAAGATCCTGGGTTCGAATCCTAGCTGGATCCTGAGTTTTTTCAGGATCTTGAATAATGACTTGGCATTGATGTCTATTGATAGCGTTTCCATCATTTAGGCTATTTAATAACTTTACATGTATATGGAGAGGACCAAAACTGTCTGCCACTGCTACTCAAGGCCTTGAAGCTGGAACTATCACATGTAACAAAGCTTCTCCTAGTAGCTGTAACTTTGTTATTGGGTGGTTGGTCTTGGATATTTTTCCTCCCTGGAAGTTGCAATGAAATGTGCTTACGTGATTGAAAGATGTCTCTTTGAGGGTCTCTGTTCCACGTTCCATTCTGAGGTGAAGTGGTTCCAGAATTGAAAGCCTGGCCTTCACATTGTGGTCACCAAAATACATCCTGGTAGGGAGGGAGGGGGGAAGGGGAGGAAGGGAGGGAGGGAGGGAGGGAGGGAGGGAGGGAGGGAGGGAGGGAGGGAGGGAGGAAGGGAGGTAGGGGTAACACAATACCAAAGTACATATGAGCCCTTCTTCCTGACCTTAAAGCATCTTCCACCCCCTCATGCCACTGTTCATCACACAATATAGCCACTCTGATCAGTTTCTCAGAGACCAGAATGGCCTGCTGGAACAGATGACTGCTGTGGTCCTTCATGTTCTGGAGAATGGTGTCAGTGGCTTCCCTTCTCTGAGCACTTTGACTCTTACTGACTGGGTAGATTGGAGAGGAGGAGGGCTGCTTTGAGATCCATCTGATGACGTGATAATACAGCTCCCAATCCTGCGTCAGCTCCTTCCGTTGTCAGTAGTCTGGTACTTCTTACACCATTCATAGGCCTCAGCCAGATCACATCCATAGACCTAGAGACACATACTGAATGATAGACACAGACTCAATGATATGGGACCACAGTGGTAAGAGTGTCTGACTAGTAATCAGAAGGTCCTGGGTTCGAATCCTAGCTGGATCCTGAGTTTTTTCAGGATCTTGAATAATGACTTGGCATTGATGTTTATTGATAGCGTTTCCATCATTTAGGCTATTTAATAACTTTACATGTATATGGAGAGGACCAAAACTCTCTGCCACTGCAACTCAAGGCCTTGAAGCTGGAACTATCACATGTAAGAAAGCTTCTCCTAGTAGCTGTAACTTTGTTATTGGGTGGTTGGTCATGGATATTTTTCCTCCCTGGAAGTTGCAATGAAATGTGCTTACGTGATTGAAAGATGTCTCTTTGAGGGTCTCTGTTCCACATTCCATTCTGAGGTGAAGTGGTTCCAGAATTGACAGCATGGCCTTCACATTGTGCTCACCAAAATACATCCTGGTGGGGAGGGAGGGGTGGAAGGGGAGGAAGGGAGGGAGGGAGGGAGGGAGGGAGGGAGGAAGGGAGGGAGGGGTAACACAATACCAAAGTACACATGAGCCCTTCTTCCTGACCTTAAAGCATCTTCCAGCCCCTCATGCCACTGTTCATGACACAATATAGCCACTCTGATCAATTTCTCAGAGACCAGAATGGCCTGCTGGAACAGATGACTGCTGTGGTCCTTCATGTTCTGGAGAATGGTGTCAGTGGCTTCCCTTCTCTGAGCACTTTGACTCTTACTGACTGGGTAGATTGGAGGGGAGGAGGGCTGCTTTGAGATCCATCTGATGACGTGATAATACAGCTCCCAATCCTGCGTCAGATCCTTCCGTTGTCAGTAGTCTGGTACTTCTTACACCATTCATAGGCCTCAGCCAGATCACATCCATAGACCTAGAAACACATACTGAATGATAGACACAGACTCAATGATATGGGACCACAGTGGTAAGAGTGTCTGACTAGTAATCAGAAGATCCTGGGTTCGAATACCAGCTGGATCTTGAGTTTTTTCAGGATCTTGAATAATGACTTGGCATTGATGTCTATTGATAGCGTTTCCATCATTTATGCTATTTAATAACTTTACATGTATATGGAGAGGACCAAAACTCTCTGCCACTGCTACTCAAGGCCTTGAAGCTGGAACTATCACATGTAACAAAGCTTCTCCTAGTAGCTGTAACTTTGTTATTGGGTGGTTGGTCTTGGACATTTTTCCTCCATGGAAGTTTCAGTGAAATGTGCTTACGTGACTGAAAGATGTCTCTTTGAGGGTCTCTGGTCCATGTTTCATTCTGAGGTGAAGTGGTTCCAGAATTGACAGCATGGCCTTCACATTGTGCTCACCAAAATACATCCTGGTGGGGAGGGTGGGGGAAGGAGGGAGGGAGGGAGGGAGGAAGGGAGGGAGGGGTAACACAATACCAAAGTACACATGAGCCCTTCTTCCTGACCTTAAAGCATCTTCCAGCCCCTCATGCCACTGTTCATCACACAATATAGCCACTCAGATCAGTTTCTCAGAGACCAGAATGGCCTGCTGGAACAGATGACTGCTGTGGTCCTTCATGTTCTGGAGAATGGTGTCAGTGGCTTTCCTTCTCTGACCACTTTGACTCTTACTGACTGGGTAGATTGGGGGGGAGGAGGGCTGCTTTGAGATCCATCTGAAGACGTGATAATACAGCTCCCAATCCTGCGTCACCTCCTTCCGTTGCTAGTGGTCTGGTACTCCTTACACCATTCATAGGCCTCAGCCAGATCACATCCATAGGCCTAGAGAGACATACTGAATGATAGACACAGACTGAATGATATGGGACAAAAGTGGTAAGAGTGTCTGACTAGTAATCAGAAGATCCTGGGTTCGAATCCTAGCTGGATCCTGAGTTTTTTCAGGATCTTGAATAATGACTTGGCATTGATGTCTATTGATAGCGTTTCCATCATTTAGGCTATTTAATAACTTTACATGTATATGGAGAGGACCAAAACTCTCTGCCACTGCTACTCAAGGCCTTGAAGCTGGAACTATCACATGTAACAAAGCTTCTCCTAGTAGCTGTAACTTTGTTATTGGGTGGTTGGTCTTGGATATTTTTCCTCCCTGGAAGTTGCAGTGAAATGTGCTTACGTGATTGAAAGATGTCTCTTTGAGGGTCTCTGTTCCACGTTCCATTCTTAGGTGAAGTAGTTCCAGAATTGACAGCATGGCCTTCACATTGTGCTCACCAAAATACATCCTGGTGGGGAAGGAGGGGGGGAAGGGGAGGGAGGGAGGGAGGAAGGGAGGGAGGGGTAACACAATACCAAAGTACACATGAGCCCTTCTTCCTGACCTTAAAGCATCTTCCAGCCCATCATGCCACTGTTCATGACACAATATAGCCACTCTGATCAGTTTCTCAGAGACCAGAATGGCCTGCTGGAACAGATGACTGATGTGGTCCTTCATGTTCTGGAGAATGGTGTCAGCGGCTTCCCTTCACTGAGCACTTTGACTCTTACTGACTGGGTAGATTGGGGGGGAGGAGGGCTGCTTTGAGATCCATCTGAAGACGTGATAATACAGCTCACAATCCTGCGTCAGCTCCTTCCGTTACCAGTGGTCTGGTACTTCTTACACCATTCATAGGCCTCAGCCAGATCACATCCATAGGCCTGGAGACACAGACTGAATGATACGGGACCACAGTGGTAAGAGTGTCTGACTAGTAATCAGAAGGTCCTGGGTTCGAATACCAGCTGGATCCTGAGTTTTTTTCAGGATCTTGAATAATGACTCGGCATTGATGTCTATTGATAGCGTTTCCATCATTTAGGCTATTTAATAACTTTACATGTATATGGAGAGGACAAAAACTCTCTGCCGCTGCTACTCAAGGCCTTGAAGCTGGAACTATCACATGTAACAAAGCTCTTACTAGTAGCTGTAACTTTGTTATTAGGTGGTTGGTCTTGGATATTTTTCCTCCCTGGAAGTTGCAGTGAAATGTGCTTACGTGATTGAAAGATGTCTCTTTGAGGGTCTCTGTTCCACGTTCCATTCTGAGGTAAAGTGGTTCCAGAATTGACAGCATGGCCTTCACATTGTGCTCACTAAAATACATCCTGGTGGGGAGGGATGGGGGGGAAGGGGAGGGAGGGAGGGGAAGGGGAGCGAGGGAAGGAGGTAGGAAGGGAGGGAAGGAGGACGTAACACAATACCAAAATACACATGAGCCCTTCTTCCTGACCTTAAAGCATCTTCCAGCCCCTTTTGCAACTGTTCATGACACAATATAGCCACTCTGATCAGTTTCTCAGAGACCAGAATGGCCTGCTAGAACAGATGACTGCTGTGGTCCATCATGTTCGGGGAATGGTGTCAGCGGCTTCCCATCTCTGAGCACTCTGACTCTTACTGACTGGGTAAATTGGAGGGGAGGAGGGCTGCTTTGAGATCCATCTGAAGACGTGATAATACAGTTCCCAATCCTGCGTCAGCTCCTTCTGTTGCTAGTGGTCTGGTACTTCTTACACCATTCATAGGCCTCAGTCAGATCACATCCATAGGCCTAGAGACACAGACTGAATGATAGACACAGACTGAATGATATGGGACCACAGTGGTAAGAGTGTCTGACTAGTAATCAGAAGATCCTGGGTTCGAATACCAGCTGGATCCTGAGTTATTTTCAGGATCTTGAATAATGACTTGGCATTGATGTCTATTGATAGCGTTTCCATCATTTAGGCTATTTAATAAGTTTACATGTATATGGAGAGGACCAAAACTCTCTGCCACTGCTACTCAAGGCCTTGAAGCTGGAACTATCACATGTAACAAAGCTTCTCCTAGTAGCTGTAACTTTGTTATTGGGTGGTTGGTCTTGGATATTTTTCCTCCCTGGAAGTTGCAGTGAAATGTGCTTACGTGATTGAAAGATGTCTCTTTGAGGGTCTCTGGTCCACATTCCATTCTATGGTGAAGTGGTTCCAGAATTGACAGCATGGCCTTCACATTGTGCTCACCAAAATACATCCTGGTGGGGAGGGAGGGGTGGAAGGGGAGGAAGGGAGGGAGGGAGGGAGGGAGGGAGGGAGGGAGGAAGGGAGGGAGGGGTAACACAATACCAAAGTACACATGAGCCCTTCTTCCTGACCTTAAAGCATCTTCAAGCCCCTCATGCCACTGTTCATCACACAATATAGCCACTCTGATCAGTTTCTCAGAGACCAGAATGGCCTGCTGGAACAGATGACTGCTGTGGTCCTTCATGTTCTGGAGAATGGTGTCAGTGGCTTCCCTTCTCTGACCACTTTGACTCTTACTGACTGGGTAGATTGGAGGGGAGGAGGGCTGCTTTGAGATCCATCTGATGACGTGATAATACAGCTCCCAATCCTGCGTCAGCTCCTTCCGTTGTCAGTAGTCTGGTACTTCTTACACCATTCATAGGCCTCAGCCAGATCACATCCATAGACCTAGAGACACATACTGAATGATAGACACACACTCAATGATATGGGACCACAGTGGTAAGAGTGTCTGACTAGTAGTCAGAAGATCCTGGGTTCGAATACCAGCTGGATCCTGAGTTTTTTCAGGATCTTGAATAATGACCTGGCATTGATGTCTATTGATAGCGTTTCCATCATTTATGCTATTTAATAACTTTACATGTATATGGAGAGGACCAAAACTCTATGCCACTGCTACTCAAGGCCTTGAAGCTGGAACTATAACATGTAACAAAGCTTCTCCTAGTAGCTGTAACTTTGTTATTGGGTGGTTGGTCTTGGATATTTTTCCTCCATGGAAGTTTCAGTGAAATGTGCTTACGTGACTGAAAGATGTCTCTTTGAGGGTCTCTGGTCCAAGTTTCATTCTGAGGTGAAGTGGTTCCAGAATTGACAGCATGGCCTTCACATTGTGCTCACCAAAATACATCCTGGTGGGGAGGGAGGGGGAGGGAGGGAGGGAGGCAGGGAGGAAGGGAGGGAGGGGTAACACAATACCAAAGTACACATGAGCCCTTCTTCCTGACCTTAAAGCATCTTCCAGCCCCTTATACCACTGTTCATGACACAATATAGCCGCTCAGATCAGTTTCTCAGAGACCAGAATGGCCTGCTGGAACAGATGACTGCTGTGGTCCTTCATGTTCTGGAGAATGGTGTCAGTGGCTTCCCTTCTCTGACCACTTTGACTCTTACTGACAGGGTAGATTGGGGGGGAGGAGGGCTGCTTTGAGATCCATCTGAAGACGTGATAATACAGCTCCCAATCCTGCGTCAGTTCCTTCCGTTGCTAGTGGTCTGGTACTTCTTACACCATTCATAGGCCTCAGCCAGATCACATCCATAGGCCTAGAGACACATACTGAATGATAGACACAGACTGAATGATATGGGACAACAGTGGTAAGAGTGTCTGACTAGTAATCAGAAGATCCTGGGTTCGAATCCTAGCTGGATCCTGAGTTTTTTCAGGATCTTGAATAATGACTTGGCATTGATGTCTATTGATAGCGTTTCCATCATTTAGGCTATTTAATAACTTTACATGTATATGGAGAGGACCAAAACTCTCTGCCACTGCTACTCAAGGCCTTGAAGCTGGAACTATCACATGTAACAAAGCTTCTCCTAGTAGCTGTAACTTTGTTATTGGGTAGTTGGTCTTGGATATTTTTCCTCACTGGAAGTTGCAGGGAAATGTGCTTACGTGATTGAAAGATGTCTCTTTGAGGGTCTCTGTTCCACGTTCCATTCTGAGGTGCAGTGGTTCCAGAATTGACAGCATGGCCTTCACATTGTGCTCACCAAAATACATCCTGGTGGGGAGGGAGGGGGGAAGGGGAGGGAGGGAGGGGGAAGGGGAGGGAGGGAAGGAGGGAGGAAGGGAGGGAGGGAGGATGTAACACAATACCAAAGTACACATGAGCCCTTCTTCCTGACCTTAAAGCATCTTCCAGCCCCTCATGCCACTGTTCAACACACAATATAGCCACTCTGATCAGTTTCTCAGAGACCAGAATGGCCTGCCGGAACAGATGACTGCTGTGGTCCTTCATGTTCTGGAGAATGGTGTCAGCGGCTTCCCTTCTCTGAGCACTTTGACTCTTACTGACTGGGTAGCTTGGGGAGGAGGAGAGCTGTTTTGAGATCCATCTGAAGACGTGATAATACAGCTCCCAATCCTGCGTCAGCTCCTTCTGTTGCCAGTGGTCTGGAACTTCTTACACCATTCATAGGCCTCAGCCAGATCACATCCATAGGCCTAGAGACACAGACTGAATGATACGGGACCACAGTGGTAAGAGTGTCTGACTTGTAATCAGAAGGTCCTGGGTTCGAATCCTAGCTGGATCCTGAGTTTTTTTCAGGATCTTGAATAATGACTTGGCATTGATGTCTATTGATAGCTTTTCCATCATTTAGGCTATTTAATAACTTTACATGTATATGGAGAGGACCAAAACTCTCTGCCACTGCTACTCAAGGCCTTGAAGTTGGAACTATCACATGTAACAAAGCTTCTCCTAGTAGCTGTAACTTTGTTATTGGGTGGTTGGTCTTGGACATTTTTCCTCCCTGGAAGTTGTAGTGAAATGTGCTTACGTGATTGAAAGTTGTCTCTTTGACGGTCTCTGTTCCACGTTCCATTCTGAGGTGAAGAATTGACAGAATGGCCTTCACATTGTGCTCACCAAAATACATCCTGGTGGGGAGGGAGGGGGGAAGGGGAGGGAGGGAGGGGGAAGGGGAGGGAGGGAAGGAGGGAGGAAGGGAGGGAGGGAGGATGTAACACAATACCAAAGTACACATGAGCCCTTCTTCCTGACCTTAAAGCATCTTCCAGCCCCTCATGCCACTGTTCAACACACAATATAGCCACTCTGATCAGTTTCTCAGAGACCAGAATGGCCTGCTGGAACAGATGACTGCTGTGGTCCTTCATGTTCTGGAGAATGGTGTCTGCGGCTTCCCTTCTCTGAGCACTTTGACTCTTACTGACTGGGTAGATTGGGGAGGAGGAGGGCTGCTTTGAGATCCATCTGAAGACGTGATAATACAGCTCCCAATGCTGCGTCAGCTCCTTCCGTTGCCAGTGGTCTGGTACTTCTTACACCATTCATAGGCCTCAGCCAGATCACATCCATAGGCCTAGAGACACAGACTGAATGATACGGGACAACAGTGGTAAGAGTGTCTGACTAGTAATCAGAAGGTCCTGGGTTGGAATACCAGCTGGATCCTGAGTTTTTTTCAGGATCTTGAATAATGACTTGGCATTGATGTCTATTGATAGCATTTCCATCATTTAATAACTTTACATGTATATGGAGAGGACCAAAACTCTCTGCCGCTGCTACTCAAGGCCTTGAAGCTGGAACTATCACATGTAACAAAGCTTCTCCTAGTAGCTGTAACTTTGTTATTGGGTGGTTGGTCTTGGATATTTTTCCTCCCTGGAATTTGCAGTGAAATGTGCTTACGTGATTGAAAGATGTCTCTTTGAGGGTCTCTGGTCCACGTTCCATTCTGAGGTGAAGTGGTTCCAGAATTGACAGCATGGCCTTCACATTGTGCTCACTAAAATACATCCTGGTGGGGAGGGAGGGGGGGAAGGGGAGAGAGGGAGGGGAAGGGGAGCAAGGGAAGGAGGTAGGAAGGGAGGGAGGGAGGACGTAACACAATACCAAAGTACACATGAGCCCTTCTTCCTGACCTTAAAGCATCTTCCAGCCCCTTATGCAACTGTTCAAGACACAATATAGCCACTCTGATCAGTTTCTCAGAGACCAGAATGGCCTGCGGGAACAGATGACTGATGTGGTCCTTCATGTTCTGGAGAATGGTGTCAGCGGCTTCCCTTCTCTGAGCACTTTGACTCTTACTGACTGGGTAGATTGGGGGGGAGGAGGGCTGCTTTGAGATCCATCTGAAGACGTGATAATACAGCTCCCAATCCTGCGTCAGCTCCTTCCGTTGCCAGTGGTCTGGTACTTCTTACACCATTCATAGGCCTCAGTCAGATCACATCCATAGGCCTAGAGACACAGACTGAATGATAGACACAGACTGAATGATATGGGACCACAGTGGTAAGAGTGTCTGACTAGTAATCAGAAGATCCTGGGTTCGAATACCAGCTGGATTCTGAGTTACTTTCAGGATCTTGAATAATGACTTGGCATTGATGTCTATTGATAGCATTTCCATCATTTAGGCTATTTAATAACTTTACATGTATATGGAGATGACCAACACTCTCTGCCACTGCTACTCAAGGCCTTGAAGCTGGAACTATCACATGTAACAAAGCTTCTCCTAGTAGCTGTAACTTTGTTATTGGGTGGTTGGTCTTGGATATATTTCCTCCCTGGAAGTTGTAGTGAAATGTGCTTACGTGATTGAAAGATGTCTCTTTGAGGGTCTCTGGTCCACGTTCCATTCTGAGGTGAAGAATTGACAGCATGGCCCTCACATTGTGCTCACCAAAATACATCCTGGTGGGGAGGGAGGGGGAAGGGGAGGGAGAGAGGGAGTGAGGAAGGGAGGGAGGGAGGATGTAACACAATACCAAAGTACACATGAGCCCTTCTTCCTGACCTTAAAGCATCTTCCAGCCCCTCATGCCACTGTTCATGACACAATATAGCCACTCTGATCAGTTTCTCAGAGACCAGAATGGCCTGCTGGAACAGATGACTGCTGTAGTCCTTCATGTTCTGGAGAATGGTGTCAGCGGTTTCTCTTCTCTGAGCACTTTGACTCTTACTGACTGGGTAGATTGGGGAGGAGGAGGGCTGCTTTGAGATCCATCTGAAGACGTGATAATACAGCTCCCAATCCTGCGTCAGCTCCTTCCGTTGCCAGTGGTCTGGTACTTCTTACACCATTCATAGGCCTCAGCCAGATCACATCCATAGGCCTAGAGATACAGACTGAATGATATGGAACCACAGTGGTAAGAGTGTCTGACTAGTAATCAGAAGATCCTGGGTTCGAATACCAGCTGGATCCTGATTTTTTTTTTCAAGATCTTGAATAATGACTTGGCCTTGATGTCTATTAATAGCATTTCCATCATTTAGGCTATTTAATAACTTTACATGTATATGGAGACGACCAAAACTCTCTGCCACTGCTACTCAAGGCCTTGAAGTTGGAACTATCACATGTAACAAAGCTTCTCCTAGTAGCTGTAACTTTGTTATTGGGTGGTTAGTCTTGGATATTTTTCCTCCCTGGAATTTGCAGTGAAATGTGCTTACGTAATTGAAAGATGTCTCTTTGAGGGTCTCTGTTCTACGTTTCATTCTGAGGTGAAGTGGTTCCAGAATTGACAGCATGGCCTTCACATTGTGCTCACCAAAATACATCCTGGTGGGGAGGGAGGGGGGGAAGGAGGGGGAAGGGAGGGAGGGAGGATGTAACACAATACCAAAGTACACATAAGCCCTTCTTATTGACCTTAAAGCATCTTCCAGCCCCTCATGCCACTGTTCATCACACAATATAGCCACTCTGATCAGTTTCTCAGAGACCAGAATGGCCTGCCGGAACAGATGACTGATGTGGTCCTTCATGTTCTGGAGAATGGTGTCAGCGGCTTCCCTTCTCTGACCACTTTGACTCTTACTGACTGGGTAGCTTGGGGAGGAGGAGAGCTGCTTTGAGATCCATCTGAAGACGTGATAATACAGCTCCCAATCCTGCGTCAGCTCCTTCCGTTGCCAGTGGTCTGGTACTTCTTACACCATTCATAGGCCTCAGCCAGATCACATCCATAGGCCTAGAGACACAGACTGAATGATATGGGACCACAGTGGTAAGAGTGTCTGACTAGTAATCAGAAGGTCCTGGGTTCGAATACCACCTGGATCCTGAGTTTTTTTCAGGATCTTGAATAATGACTTGGCATTGATGTCTATTGATAGCATTTCCATCATTTAGGCTATTTAATAACTTTACATGTATATGGAGAGGACCAAAACTCTCTGCCACTGCTACTCAAGGCCTTGAAGCTGGAACTATCACATGTAACAAAGCTTCTCCTAGTAGCTGTAACTTTGTTATTGGGTGGTTGGTCTTGGATATTTTTCCTCCCTGGAAGTTGTAGTGAAATGTGCTTACGTGATTGAAAGATGTCTCTTTGAGGGTCTCTGTTCTACGTTCCATTCTGAGGTGAAGTGGTTCCAGAATTGACAGCATGGCCTTCACATTGTGCTCACCAAAATACATCCTGGTGGGGAGGGAGGGGGGGAAGGGGAGGGAGGGAAAGAGGGAGGAAGGGAGGGAGGGAGGATGTAACACAATACCAAAGTACACATGAGCCCTTCTTCCTGACCTTAAAGCATCTTCCAGCCCCTCATGCCACTGTTCATCACACAATATAGCCACTCTGATCAGTTTCTCAGAGACCAGAATGGCCTACTGGAACAGATGACTGCTGTGGTCCTTCATGTTCTGGAGAATGGTGTCAGCGGCTTCCCTTCTATAAGCACTTTAACTCTTACTGACTAGGTAGATTGGGGAGGAGGAGGGCTGCTTTGAGATCCATCTGAAGACGTGATAATACAGCTCCCAATCCTGCGTCAGCTCCTTCCGTTGCCAGTGGTCTGGTACTTCTTACACCATTCATAGGCCTCAGTCAGATCACATCCATAGGCCTAGAGACACAGACTGAATGATATGGGACTACAGTGGTAAGAGTATCTGACTAGTAATCAGAAGATCCTGGGTTCGAATACCAACTGGATCCTGAGTTTTTTTTCAAGATCTTGAATAATGACTCGGCATTAATGTCTATTGATAGCGTTTCCATCATTAAAGGCTATTTAATAACTTTACATTTATATGGAGAGGACCCAAACTCTCTGCCACTGCTACTCAAGGCCTTGAAGCTGGAACTATCACATGTAACAAAGCTTCTCCTAGTAGCTGTAACTTTGTTATTGGGTGGTTGGTCTTGGATATATTTCCTCCCTGGAAGTTGTAGTGAAATGTGCTTACGTGATTGAAAGATGTCTCTTTGAGGGTCTCTGTTCCACGTTCCATTCTGAGGTGAAGTGGTTCCAGAATTGACAGCATGGCCTTCACATTGTGCTCACCAAAATACTTCCTGGTTGGGAGGGAGGGGGAAGGGGAGGGAGGGAGGGAGTGAGGAAGGGAGGGAGGGAGGATGTAATCAGAAGGTCCTGGGTTCGAATACCAGCTGGATCCTGAGTTTTTTTCAGGATCTTGAATAATGACTTGGCATTGATGTCTATTGATAGCATTTCCATTACTTAGGCTATTTTATAACTTTACATGTATGTGGAGAGGACCAAAACTCTCAGCCACTGCTACTCAAGGCCTTGAAGCTGGAACTATCACATGTAACAAAGCTTCTCCTAGTAGCAGTAACTTTGTTATTGGGTAGTTGGTCTTGGATATTTTTCCTCACTGGAAGTTGCAGGGAAATGTGCTTACGTGATTGAAAGATGTCTCTTTGGGGGTCTCTGTTCTACGTTCCATTCTGAGGTGCAGTGGTTCCAGAATTGACAGCATGGCCTTCACATTGTGCTCACCAAAATACATCCTGGTGGGGAGGGAGGGGGGGAAGGGGAGGGAGGGAGGGGGAAGGGGAGGGAGGGAAGGAGGGAGGAAGGGAGGGAGGGAGGATGTAACACAATACCAAAGTACACATGAGCCCTTCTTCCTGACCTTAAAGCATCTTCCAGCCCCTCATGCCACTGTTCAACACACAATATAGCCACTGTGATCAGTTTCTCAGTGACCAGAATGGCATGCTGGAACAGATGACTGATGTGGTCCTTCATGTTCTGGAGAATGGTGTCAGCGGCTTCCCTTCTCTGAGCACTTTGACTCTTACTGACTGGGTAGCTTGGGGAGGAGGAGAGCTGCTTTGAGATCCATCTGAAGACGTGATAATACAGCTCCTAATCCTGCGTCAGCTCCTTCCGTTGCCAGTGCTCTGGTACTTCTTACACCAATCATAGGCCTCAGCCAGATCACATCCATAGGCCTAGAGACACAGACTGAATGATACGGGACCACAGTGGTAAGAGTGTCTGACTAGTAATCAGAAGGTCCTGGGTTCGAATCCTAGCTGGATCCTGAGTTGTTTTTTTTGATCTTGAATAATTACTTGGCATTGATGTCTATTGATAGCGTTTCCATCATTTAGGCTATTTAATAACTTTACATGTATATGGAGAGGACCAAAATCTCTGCCACTGCTACTCAAGGCCTTGAAGTTGGAACTATAACATGTAACAAAGCTTCTCCTAGTAGCTGTAACTTTGTTATTGGGTGGTTGGTCTTGGACATTTTTCCTCCCTGGAAGTTGTAGTGAAATGTGCTTACGTGATTGAAAGATGTCTCTTTGAGGGTCTCTGTTCCACATTCCATTCTGAGGTGAAGTGGTTCCAGAATTGACAGAATGGCCTTCACATTGTGCTCACCAAAATACATTCTGGTGGGGAGGGAGGGGGGAATGGGAGGAAGGGAGGGAGGGAGGGAGGGAGGGAGAGAGGGAGGGAGGGAGGGAGGGAGGGAGGGAGGGAGGGAGGAAGGGAGGTAGGTGTAACACAATACCAAAGTACACATGAGCCCTTCTTCCTGACCTTAAAGCATCTTCCACCCCCTCATGCTACTGTTCATCACACAATATAGCCACTCTGATCAGTTTCTAAGAGACCAAAATGGCCTGCTGGAACAGATGACTGCTGTGGTCCTTCATGTTCTGGAGAATGGTGTCAGTGGCTTCCCTTCTCTGACCACTTTGACTCTTACTGACTGGGTAGATTGGAGGGGAGGAGGGCTGCTTTGAGATACATCTGATGACGTGATAATACAGCTCCCAATCCTGCGTCAGCTCCTTCCGTTGTCAGTAGTCTGGTACTTCTTACACCATTCATAGGCCTCAGCCAGATCACATCCATAGACCTAGAGACACTGACTGAATGATAGACACAGACTCAATGATATGGGACCACAGTGGTAAGAGTGTCTGACTAGTAATCAGAAGATCCTGGGTTCGAATCCTAGCTGGATCCTGAGTTTTTTCAGGGTCTTGAATAATGACTTGGCATTGATGTCTATTGATAGCGTTTCCATCATTTAGGCTATTTAATAACTTTACATGTATATGGAGAGGACCAAAACTCTCTGCCACTGCTACTCAAGGCCTTGAAGCTGGAACTATTACATGTAACAAAGCTTCTCCTAGTAGCTGTAACTTTGTTATTGGGTGGTTGGTCTTGGATATTTTTCCTCCCTGGAAGTTGCAGTGAAATGTTCTTACGTGATTGAAAGATGTCTCTTTGAGGGTCTCTGTTCCACATTCCATTCTGAGGTGAAGTGGTTCCAGAATTGACAGCATGGCCTTCACATTGTGCTCACCAAAATACATCCTGGTGGGGAGGGAGGGGGGAAGGGGAGGAAGGGAGGGAGGGAGGGAGGAAGGGAGGGAGGGAGGGAGGGAGGGGAGGGAGGGAGGGAGGGAGGGAGGGAGGGAGGGAGGAAGGGAGGTAGGGGTAACACAATACCAAAGTACACATGAGCCCTTCTTCCTGACCTTAAAGCATCTTCCACCCTGTTCATCACACAATATAGCCACTCTGATCAGTTTCTCAGAGACCAGAATGGCCTGCTGGAACAGATGACTGCTGTGGTCCTTCATGTTCTGGAGAATGGTGTCAGTGGCTTCCCTTCTCTGACCACTTTGACTCTTACTGACTGGGTAGATTGGAGGGGAGGAGGGCTGCTTTGAGATCCATCTGATGACGTGATAATACAGCTCCCAATCCTGCGTCAGCTCCTTCCGTTGTCAGTAGTCTGGTACTTATTACACCATTCATAGGCCTCAGCCAGATCACATCCATAGACCTAGAGACACATACTGAATGATAGACACAGACTCAATGATATGGGACCACAGTGGTAAGAGTGTCTGACTAGTAATCAGAAGATCCTGGGTTCGAATCCTAGCTGGATCCTGAGTTTTTTCACGATCTTGAATAATGACTTGGCATTGATGTCTATTGATAGTGTTTCCATCATTTAGGCTATTTAATAACTTTACATGTATATGGAGAGGACCAAAACTCTCTGCCACTGCTACTCAAGGCCTTGAAGCTGGAACTATCACATGTAACAAAGCTTCTCCTAGTAGCTGTAACTTTGTTATTGGGTGGTTGGTCATGAATATTTTTCCTCCCTGGAAGTTGCAATGAAATGTGCTTACGTGATTGAAAGATGTCTCTTTGAGGGTCTCTGTTCCACATTCCATTCTGAGGTGAAGTGGTTCCAGAATTGACAGCATGGCCTTCACATTGTGCTCACCAAAATACATCCTGGTGGGGAGGGTGGGGGAAGGGGAGGGAGGGAGGGAGGGAGGAAGGGAGGGAGGGGTAACACAATACCAAAGTACACATGAGCCCTTCTTCCTGACCTTAAAGCATCTTCCAGCCCCTCATGCCACTGTTCATCACACAATATAGCCACTCTGATCAGTTTCTCAGTGACCAGAATGGCCTGCTGGAACAGATGATTGCTGTGGTCCTTCATGTTCTGGAGAATGGTGTCAGTGGCTTCCCTTCTCTGAGCACTTTGACTCTTACTGACTGGGTAGATTGGGGGGGAGGAGGGCTGCTTTGAGATCCACCTGAAGATGTGATAATACAGCTCCCAATCCTGCGTCAGTTCCTTCCGTTGCCAGTGGTTTGGTACTTCTTACACCATTCATAGGCCTCAGCCAGATCACATCCATAGGCCTAGAGACACAGACTGAATGATACGGGACCACAGTGGTAAGAGTGTCTGACTAGTAATCAGAAGGTCCTGGGTTTGAATCCTAGCTGGATCCTGAGTTTTTTTCAGGATCTTGAATAATGACTTGGGATTGATGTCTATTGATAGCGTTTCCATCATTTAGGCTATTTAATAACTTTACATGTATATGGAGATGACCAAAACTCTCTGCCACTGCTACTCAAGGCCTTGAAGCTGGAACTATCACATGTAACAAAGCTTCTCCTAGTAGCTGTAACTTTGTTATTGGGTGGTTGGTCTTGGATATTTTTCCTCCCTGGAAGTTGCAGTGAAATGTGCTTACGTGATTGAAAGATGTCTCTTTGAGGGTCTCTGTTCCACGTTCCATTCTGAGGTGAAGTGGTTCCAGAATTGACAGCATGGTCTTCACATTGTGCTCACCAAAATACATCCTGGTGGGGAGGGAGGGAGGGAGGGAGGGAGGGAGGGAGGGAGGAAGGGAGGGAGGGGTAACACAATACCAAAGTACACATGAGCCCTTCTTCCTGACCTTAAAGCATCTTCCAGCCCCTCATGCCACTGTTCATCACACAATATAGCCACTCTGATCAGTTTCTAAGAGACCAGAATGGCCTGATGGAACAGATGACTGCTGTGGTCCTTCATGTTCTGGAGAATGGTGTCAGTGGCTTCCCTTCTCTGACCACTTTGACTCTTACTGACTGGGTAGATTGGAGGGGAGGAGGGCTGCTTTGAGATCCATCTGATGACGTGATAATACAGCTCCCAATCCTGCGTCAGCTCCTTCCGTTGCCAGTAGTCTGGTACTTCTTACACCATTCATAGGCCTCAGCCAGATCACATCCATAGACCTAGAGACACATACTGAATGATAGACACAGACTGAATGATATGGGACCACAGTGGTAAGAGTGTCTGACTAGTAATCAGAAGATCCTGGGTTCGAATCCTAGCTGGATCCTGAGTTTTTCAGGATCTTGAATAATGACTTGGCATTGATGTTTATTGATAGCGTTTCCATCATTTAGGCTATTTAATAACTTTACATGTATATGGAGAGGACCAAAACTCTCTGCCACTGCTACTCAAGGCCTTGAAGCTGGAACTATCACATGTAACAAAGCTTCTCCTAGTAGCTGTAACTTTGTTATTGGGTGGTTGGTCTTGGATATTTTTCCTCCCTGGAAGTTGCAGTGAAATGTGCTTACGTGATTGAAAGATGTCTCTTTGAGGGTCTCTGTTCCACGTTCCATTCTGAGGTGAAGTGGTTCCAGAATTGACAGCATGGCCTTCACATTGTGCTCACCAAAATACATCCTGGTGGGGAGGGAGGGGGGGGGAGGGGAGGAAGGGAGGGAAGGAGGGAGGGAGGGAGGGAGGGAGGAAGGGAGGGAGGGGTAACACAATACCAAAGTACACATGAGCCCTTCTTCCTGACCTTAAAGCATCTTCCAGCCCCTCATGACACTGTTCATCACACAATATAGCCACTCTGATCAGTTTCTCAGAGACCAGAATGGCATGCTGGAACAGATGACTGCTGTGGTCCTTCATGTTCTGGAGAATGGTGTCAGTGGCTTCCCTTCACTGAGCACTTTGACTCTTACTGACTGGGTAGATTAGGGGGAGGAGGGCTGCTTTGAAATCCACCTGAAGACATGATAATACAGCTCCCAATCCTGCGTCAGCTCCTTCCGTTGCCAGTGGTCTGGTACTTCTTACACCATTCATAGGCCTAGAGACACAGACTGAATGATACGGGACCACAGTGGTAAGAGTGTCTGACTAGTAATCGGAAGGTCCTGGGTTTGAATCCTAGCTGGATCATGAGTTTTTTTCCAGGATCTTGAATAATGACTTGGTATTGATGTCTATTGATAGTGTTTCCATCATTTAGGCTATTTAATAACTTTACATGTATATGGAGAGGACCAAAACTCTCTGCCACTGCTACTCAAGGCCTTGAAGCTGGAACTATCACATGTAACAATTAAAGCTTCTCCTAGTAGCTGTAACTTTGTTATTGGGTGGTTGGTCTTGGATATTTTTCCTCCCTGGAAGTTGCAGTGAAATGTGCTTACGTGAATGAAAGATGTCTCTTTGAGGGTCTCTGTTCCACATTCCATTCTGAGGTGAAGTGGTTCCAGAATTGACAGCATGGCCTTCACATTGTGCTCACCAAAATACATCCTGGTGGGGAGGGAGGGGGGGAAGGAGGGGGAAGGAGAGGGAGAGAAGGAGGGAGAAAGGGAGGGAGTGAGGATGTAACACAATACCAAGTACACATGAGCCCTTCTTCCTGACCTTAAAGCATCTTCCAGCCCCTCATGCCACTGTTCATCACACAATATAGCCACTCTGATCAGTTTCTAAGAGATCAGAATGGCCTGCTGGAACAGATGACTGATGTGGTCCTTCATGTTCTGGAGAATGGTGTCAGCGGCTTCCCTTCTCTGACCACTTTGACTCTTACTGACTGGGTAGATTGGAGGGGAGGAGGGCTGCTTTGAGATCCATCTGAAGACGTGATAATACAGCTCCCAATCCTGCGTCAGCTCCTTCTGTTGCGAGTGGTCTGGAACTTCTTACACCATTCATAGGCCTCAGCCAGATCACATCCATAGGCCTAGAGACACATACTGAATGATAGACACAGACTGAATGATATGGGACCACAGTGGTAAGAGTGTCTGACTAGTAATCGGAAGGTCCTGGGTTTGAATCCTAGCTGGATCCTGAGTTTTTTTCCAGGATCTTGAATAATGACTTGGCATTGATGTCTATTGATAGTGTTTCCATCATTTAGGCTATTTAATAACTTTACATGTATATGGAGAGGACCAAAACTCTCTGCCACTGCTACTCAAGGCCTTGAAGCTGGAACTATCACATGTAACAATTAAAGCTTCTCCTAGTAGCTGTAACTTTGTTATTGGGTGGTTGGTCTTGGATATTTTTCCTCCCTGGAAGTTGCAGTGAAATGTGCTTACGTGATTGAAAGATGTCTCTTTGAGGGTCTCTGTTCCACATTCCATTCTGAGGTGAAGTGGTTCCAGAATTGACAGCATGGCCTTCACATTGTGCTCACCAAAATACATCCTGGTGGGGAGGGTGGGGGAAGGGGAGGGAGGGAGGGAGGGAGGAAGGGAGGGAGGGAGGACGTAACACAATACGAAAGTACACATGAGCCCTTCTTCCTGACCTTAAAGCATCTTCCAGGCCATCATGCCACTGTTCATGACACAATATAGCCACTCTGATCAGTTTCTCCGAGACCAGAATGGCCTGCTGGAACAGATGACTGCTGTGGTCCTTCATGTTCTGGAGAATGGTGTCAGTGGCTTCCCTTCTCTGAGCACTTTGACTCTTACTGACTGGGTAGATTGGGGGGGAGGAGGGCTGCTTTGAGATCCATCTGAAGACGTGATAATACAGCTCCCAATCCTGCGTCAGCTCCTTCCGTTACCAGTGGTCTGGTACTTCTTACACCATTCATAGGCCTCAGCCAGATCACATCCATAGGCCTGGAGACACAGACTGAATGATACGGGACCACAGTGGTAAGAGTGTCAGACTAGTAATCAGAAGGTCCTGGGTTCGAATACCAGCTGGATCCTGAGTTTTTTTTAGGATCTTGAATAATGACTCGGCATTGATGTCTATTGATAGCGTTTCCATCATTTAGGCTATTTAATAACTTTACATGTATATGGAGAGGACCAAAACTCTCTGCCACTGCTACTCAAGGCCTTGAAGCTGGAACTATCACATGTAACAAAGCTCTTACTAGTAGCTGTAACTTTGTTATTGGGTGGTTGGTCTTGGATATTTTTCCTCCTTGGAATTTGCAGTGAAATGTGCTTACGTGATTGAAAGAAGTCTCTTTGAGGGTCTCTGTTCCACGTTCCATTCTGAGGTGAAGTGGTTCCAGAATTGAGAGCATGGCCTTCACAATGTGCTCACTAAAATACATCCTGGTGGGGAGGGAGGGGGGGAAGGGGAGGGAGGGAGGGGAAGGGGAGCGAGGGAAGGAGGTAGGAAGGGAGGGAGGGAGGACGTAACACAATACCAAAGTACACATGAGCCCTTCTTCCTGACCTTAAAGCATCTTCCAGCCCCTTATGCAACTGTTCATGACACAATATAGCCACTCTGATCAGTTTCTAAGAGACCAGAATGGCCTGCTAGAACAGATGACTGCTGTGGTCCATCATGTTCTGGGGAATGGTGTCAGTGGCTTCCCTTCTCTGAGCACTTTGACTCTTACTGACTGGGTAGATTGGGGAGGAGGAGGGCTGCTTTGAGATCCATCTGAAGACGTGATAATACAGTTCCCAATCCTGCGTCAGCTCCTTCTGTTGCCAGTGGTCTGGTACTTCTTACACCATTCATAGGCCTCAGTCAGATCACATCCATAGGCCTAGAGACACAGACTGAATGATAGACACAGACTGAATGATATGGGACCACAGTGGTAAGAGTGTCTGACTAGTAATCAGAAGATCCTGGGTTCGAATACCAGCTGGATCCTGAGTTTTTTTCAGGATCTTGAATAATGACTTGGCATTGATGTCTATTAATAGCATTTCCATCATTTAGGCTATTTAATAACTTTACATGTATATGGAGAGGACCAAAACTCTCTGCCACTGCTACTCAAGGCCTTGAAGCTGGAACTATCACATGTAACAAAGCTTCTCCTAGTAGCTGTAACTTTGTTATTGGGTGGTTGGTCTTGGATATTTTTCCTCCCTGGAAGTTGCAGTGAAATGTGCTTACGTGATTGAAAGATGTCTCTTTGAGTGTCTCTGGTCCACGTTCCATTCTGAGCTGAAGTTGTTCCATAATTGACAGCATGGCCTTCACATTGTGCTCACCAAAATACATCCTGGTGGGAAGGGAGGGGGGGGGGAGGAAGGGAGGGAGGGAGGGAGGGAAGGAGGAAGGGAGGGAAGGGTAACACAATACCAAAGTACACATGAACCCTTCTTCCTGACCTTAAAGCATCTTCCAACCCCTAATGCCACTGTTCATCACACAATATAGCCACTCTGATCAGTTTCTCAGAGACCAGAATGGCCTGCTAGAACAGATGACTGCTGTGGTCCATCATGTTCTGGGGAATGGTGTCAGTGGCTTCCCTTCTCTGAGCACTTTGACTCTTACTGACTGGGTAGATTGGGGAGGAGGAGGGCTGCTTTGAGATCCATCTGAAGACGTGATAATACAGCTCCCAATCCTGCGTCAGCTCCTTCCGTTGCCAGTGGTCTGGTACTTCTTACACCATTCATAGGCCTCAGCCAGATCACATCCATAGGCCTAGAGACACAGACTGAATGATAGACACAGACTGAATGATATGGGACCACAGTGGTAAGAGTGTCTGACTAGTAATCAGAAGGTCCTGGGTTCGAATCCTAGCTGGATCCTGAGTTTTTTTTTCAGAATCTTGAATAATGACTTGGCATTGATGTCTATTTATAGCGTTTCCATCATTTAGGCTATTTAATAACTTTACATGTATATGGAGAGGACCAAAACTCTCTGCCACTGCTACTCAAGGCCTTGAAGCTGGAACTATCACATGTAACAAAGCTTCTCCTAGTAGCTGTAACTTTGTTATTGGGTGGTTGGTCTTGGATATTTTTCCTCCCTGGAAGTTGCAGTGAAATGTGCTTACGTGATTGAAAGATGTCTCTTTGAGGGTCTCTGTTCCACGTTCCATTCTGAGGTGAAGTGATTCCAGAATTGACAGCATGGCCTTCACATTGTGCTCACCAAAATACATCCTGGTGGGGAGGGAGGGGGGGAAGGGGAGGAAGGGAGGGAGGGAGGATGTAACACAATACCAAAGTACACATAAGCCCTTCTTCCTGACCTTAAAGCATCTTCCAGCCCCTCATTCCACTGTTCATCACACAATATAGCCACTCTGATCAGTTTCTCAGAGACCAGAATGGCCTGCTGGAACAGATGACTGCTGTGGTCCTTCATGTTCTGGAGAATGGTGTCAGTGGCTTCCCTTCTCTGAGCACTTTGACTCTTACTGACTGGGTAGATTAGGGGGGAGGAGGGCTGCTTTGAGATCCATCTGAAGACGTGATAATACAGCTCCCAATCCTGCGTCAGCTCCTTCCGTTGCTAGTGGTCTGGTACTTCTTACACCATTCATAGGCCTCAGCCAGATCACATCCATAGGCCTAGAGACACATACTAAATGATAGACACAGACTGAATGATATGGGACAACAGTGGTAAGAGTGTCTGACTAGTAATCAGAAGGTCCTGGGTTTGAATCCTAGCTGGATCCTGAGTTTTTTTCAGGATCTTGAATAATGACTTGGCATTGATGTCTATTGATAGCGTTTCCATCATTTAGGCTATTTAATAACTTTACATGTATATGGAGAGGACCAAAACTCTCTGCCACTGTTACTCAAGGCCTTGAAGCTGGAACTATCACATGTAACAAAGCTTCTCCTAGTAGCTGTAACTTTGTTATTGGGTGGTTGGTCTTGGATATTTTTCCTCCCTGTAAGTTGCAGTGAAATGTGCTTACGTGATTGAAAGATGTCTCTTTGAGGGTCTCTGTTCCACGTTCCATTCTGAGGTGAAGTGGTTCCAGAATTGACAGCATGGCCTTCACATTGTGCTCACCAAAATACATCCTGGTGGGGAGGGAGGGAGGGAGGGAGGGAGGGAGGGAGGAAGGGAGGGAGGGGTAACACAATACCAAAGTACACATGAGCCTTTCTTCCTGACCTTAAAGCATCTTCCAGCCGCTCATGCCACTGTTCATCACACAATATATAAACTCTGATCAGTTTCTAAGAGACCAGAATGGCCTGCTGGAACAGATGACTGATGTGGTCCTTCATGTTCTGGAGAATGGTGTCAGTGGCTTCCCTTCTCTGAGCACTTTGACTCTTACTGACTGGGTAGATTGGGGAGGAGGAGGGCTGCTTTGAGATCCATCTGAAGACGTTATAATACAGCTCCCAATCCTGCGTCAGCTCCTTCCGTTGCCAGTGGTCTGGTACTTCTTACACAATTCATAGGCTTCAGCCAGATCACATCCATAGGCCTAGAGACACAGACTGAATGATACGGGACCACAGTGGTAAGAGTGTCTGACTAGTAATCAGAAGGTCCTGGGTTTGAATCCTAGCTGGATCCTGAGTTTTTTCAGGATCTTGAATAATGACTTGGCATTGATGTCTATTGATAGCGTTTCCATCATTTAGGCTATTTAATAACTTTACATGTATATGGAGAGGACCAAAACTGTCGGCCACTGCTACTCAAGGCCTTGAAGCTGGAACTATCACATGTAACACTCCTAGTAGCTGTAACTTTGTTATTGGGTGGTTGGTCTTGGATATTTTTCCTCCCTGGAAGTTGCAGTGAAATGTGCTTACGTGATTGAAAGATGTCTCTTTGAGGGTCTCTGTTCTACATTCCATTCTGAGGTGAAGTGGTTCCAGAATTGACAGCATGGCCTTCACATTGTGCTCACCAAAATACATCCTGGTGGGGAAGGAGGGGGGAAGGGGAAGAAGGGAGGGAGGGAGGGAGGGAGGGGAGGGAGGGAGGGAGGGAGGGAGGGAGGGAGGGAGGAAGGGAGGTAGGGGTAACACAATACCAAAGTACACATGAGCCCTTCTTCCTGACCTTAAAGTATCTTCCACCCCCTCATGCCACTGTTCATCACACAATATAGCCACTCTGATCAGTTTCTCAGAGACCAGAATTGCCTGCTGGAACAGATGACTGCTGTGGTCCTTCATGTTCTGGAGAATGGTGTCAGTGGCTTCCCTTCTCTGAGCACTTTGACTCTTACTGACTGGGTAGATTGGAGGGCTGCTTTGAGATCCATCTGATGACGTGATAATACAGCTCCCAATCCTGCGTCAGCTCCTTCCGTTGTCAGTAGTCTGGTACTTCTTACACCATTCATAGGCCTCAGCCAGATCACATCCATAGACCTAGATACACATACTGAATGATAGACACAGACTCAATGGTATGGGACCACAGTGGTAAGAGTGTCTGACTAGTAATTAGAAGATCCTGGGTTCGAATCCTAGCTGGATCCTGAGTTTTTTCAGGATCTTGAATAATGACTTGGCATTGATGTCTATTGATAGCGTTTCCATTATTTAGGCTATTTAATAACTTTACATGTATATGGAGAGGACCAAAACTCTCTGCCACTGCTACTCAAGGCCTTGAAGCTGGAACTATCACATGTAACAAAGCTTCTCCTAGTAGCTGTAACTTTGTTATTGGGTGGTTGGTCTTGGATATTTTTCCTCCCTGGAAGTTGCAGTGAAATGTGCTTACGTGATTGAAAGATGTCTCTTTGAGGGTCTCTGTTCCACGTTCCATTCTGAGGTGAAGTGGTTCCACGATTGACAGCATGACCTTCACATTGTGCTAACCAAAATACATCCTGGTGGGGAGGGAGGGGGGGGGGGGGGGAAGGGGAGGAAGGGAGGGAGGGAGGGAGAAAGGGAGGGAGGGAGGGAGGGAGGGAGGGAGGAAGGGATGGAGGGGTAACACAATACCAAAGTACACATGAGCCCTTCTTCCTGACCTTAAAGCATCTTCAAGCCCCTCATGCCACTGTTCATCACACAATATAGCCACTCTGATCAGTTTCTCAGAGACCAGAATGGCCTGCTGGAACAGATGACTGCTGTGGTCCTTCATGTTCTGGAGAATGGTGTCAGTGGCTTCCCTTCACTGAGCACTTTGACTCTTACTGACTGGGTAGATTGGGGGAGAGGAGGGCTGCTTTGAGATCCATCTGAAGACATGATAATACAGTTCCCAATCCTGCGTCAGCTCCTTCCGTTGCCAGTGGTCTGGTACTTCTTACACCATTCATAGGCCTAGAGACACAGACTGAATGATACGGGACCACAGTGGTAAGAGTGTCTGACTAGTAATCGGAAGGTCCTGGGTTTGAATCCTAGCTGGATCCTGAGTTTTTTTCCAGGATCTTGAATAATGACTTGGCATCGATGTCTATTGATAGTGTTTCCATCATTTAGGCTATTTAATAACTTTACATGTATATGGAGAGGACCAAAACTCTCTGCCACTGCCACTCAAGGCCTTGAAGCTGGAACTATCACATGTAACAATTAAAGCTTCTCCTAGTAGCTGTAACTTTGTTATTGGGTGGTTGGTCTTGGATATTTTTCCTCCCTGGAAGTTGCAGTGAAATGTGCTTACGTGATTGAAAGATGTCTCTTTGAGGGTTTCTGTTCCACATTCCATTCTGAGGTGAAGTGGTTCCAGAATTGACAGCATGGCCTTCACATTGTGCTCACCAAAATACATCCTGGTGGGGAGGGAGGGGGGGAGGGAGGGGGAAGGAGAGGGAGAGAAGGAGGGAGAAAGGGAGGGAGGGAGGATGTAACACAATACCAAAGTACACATGAGCCCTTCTTCCTGACCTTAAAGCATCTTCTAGCCCCTCATGCCACTGTTCATGACAAAATATAGCCACTCTGATCAGTTTCTCAGAGACCAGAATGGCCTGCTGGAACAGATGACTGCTGTGGTCCTTCATGTTCTGGAGAATGGTGTCAGTGGCTTCCGTTCTCTGAGCACTTTGACTCATACTGACTGGGTAGATTGGGGGGGAGGAGGGCTGCTTTGAGATCCATCTGAAGACGTGATAATACAGCTCCCAATCCTGCGTCAGCTCCTTCCGTTGCCAGTGGTCTGGTACTTCTTACACCATTCATAGGCCTCAGCCAGATCACATCCATAGGCCTAGAGACACATATTGAATGATAGACACAGACTGAATGATATGGGACCACAGTGGTAAGAGTGTCTGACTAGTAATCGGAAGGTCCTCGGTTTGAATCCTAGCTGGATCCTGAGTTTTTTTCCAGGATCTTGAATAATGACTTGGCATTGATGTCTATTGATAGTGTTTCCATCATTTAGGCTATTTAATAACTTTACATGTATATGGAGAGGACCAAAACTCTATGCCACTGCTACTCAAGGCCTTGAAGCTGGAACTATAACATGTAACAAAGCTTCTCCTAGTAGCTGTAACTTTGTTATTGGGTGGTTGGTCTTGGATATTTTTCCTCCATGGAAGTTTCAGTGAAATGTGCTTACGTGACTGAAAGATGTCTCTTTGAGGGTCTCTGTTCCACATTCCATTCTGAGGTGAAGTGGTTCCAGAATTGACAGCATGGCCTTCACATTGTGCTCACCAAAATACATCCTGGTGGGGAGGGAGGGGGAGGGAGGGAGGGAGGCAGGGAGGAAGGGAGGGAGGGGTAACACAATACCAAAGTACACATGAGCCCTTCTTCCTGACCTTAAAGCATCTTCCTGCCCCTTATACCACTGTTCATGACACAATATAGCCGCTCAGATCAGTTTCTCAGAGACCAGAATGGCCTGCTGGAACAGATGACTGCTGTGGTCCTTCATGTTCTGGAGAATGGTGTCAGTGGCTTCCCTTCTCTGACCACTTTGACTCTTACTGACAGGGTAGATTGGGGGGGAGGAGGGCTGCTTTGAGATCCATCTGAAGACGTGATAATACAGCTCCCAATCCTGCGTCAGTTCCTTCCGTTGCTAGTGGTCTGGTACTTCTTACACCATTCATAGGCCTAGAGACACAGACTGAATGATACGGGACCACAGTGGTAAGAGTGTCTGACTAGTAATCGGAAGGTCCTGGGTTTGAATCCTAGCTGGATCCTGAGTTTTTTTCCAGGATCTTGAATAATGACTTGGCATCGATGTCTATTGATAGTGTTTCCATCATTTAGGCTATTTAATAACTTTACATGTATATGGAGAGGACCAAAACTCTCTGCCACTGCCACTCAAGGCCTTGAAGCTGGAACTATCACATGTAACAATTAAAGCTTCTCCTAGTAGCTGTAACTTTGTTATTGGGTGGTTGGTCTTGGATATTTTTCCTCCCTGGAAGTTGCAGTGAAATGTGCTTACGTGATTGAAAGATGTCTCTTTGAGGGTTTCTGTTCCACATTCCATTCTGAGGTGAAGTGGTTCCAGAATTGACAGCATGGCCTTCACATTGTGCTCACCAAAATACATCCTGGTGGGGAGGGAGGGGGGGAGGGAGGGGGAAGGAGAGGGAGAGAAGGAGGGAGAAAGGGAGGGAGGGAGGATGTAACACAATACCAAAGTACACATGAGCCCTTCTTCCTGACCTTAAAGCATCTTCTAGCCCCTCATGCCACTGTTCATGACAAAATATAGCCACTCTGATCAGTTTCTCAGAGACCAGAATGGCCTGCTGGAACAGATGACTGCTGTGGTCCTTCATGTTCTGGAGAATGGTGTCAGTGGCTTCCGTTCTCTGAGCACTTTGACTCATACTGACTGGGTAGATTGGGGGGGAGGAGGGCTGCTTTGAGATCCATCTGAAGACGTGATAATACAGCTCCCAATCCTGCGTCAGCTCCTTCCGTTGCCAGTGGTCTGGTACTTCTTACACCATTCATAGGCCTCAGCCAGATCACATCCATAGGCCTAGAGACACATACTGAATGATAGACACAGACTGAATGATATGGGACCACAGTGGTAAGAGTGTCTGACTAGTAATCGGAAGGTCCTCGGTTTGAATCCTAGCTGGATCCTGAGTTTTTTTCCAGGATCTTGAATAATGACTTGGCATTGATGTCTATTGATAGTGTTTCCATCATTTAGGCTATTTAATAACTTTACATGTATATGGAGAGGACCAAAACTCTATGCCACTGCTACTCAAGGCCTTGAAGCTGGAACTATAACATGTAACAAAGCTTCTCCTAGTAGCTGTAACTTTGTTATTGGGTGGTTGGTCTTGGATATTTTTCCTCCATGGAAGTTTCAGTGAAATGTGCTTACGTGACTGAAAGATGTCTCTTTGAGGGTCTCTGTTCCACATTCCATTCTGAGGTGAAGTGGTTCCAGAATTGACAGCATGGCCTTCACATTGTGCTCACCAAAATACATCCTGGTGGGGAGGGAGGGGGAGGGAGGGAGGGAGGCAGGGAGGAAGGGAGGGAGGGGTAACACAATACCAAAGTACACATGAGCCCTTCTTCCTGACCTTAAAGCATCTTCCTGCCCCTTATACCACTGTTCATGACACAATATAGCCGCTCAGATCAGTTTCTCAGAGACCAGAATGGCCTGCTGGAACAGATGACTGCTGTGGTCCTTCATGTTCTGGAGAATGGTGTCAGTGGCTTCCCTTCTCTGACCACTTTGACTCTTACTGACAGGGTAGATTGGGGGGGAGGAGGGCTGCTTTGAGATCCATCTGAAGACGTGATAATACAGCTCCCAATCCTGCGTCAGTTCCTTCCGTTGCTAGTGGTCTGGTACTTCTTACACCATTCATAGGCCTCAGCCAGATCACATCCATAGGCCTAGAGACACATACTGAATGATAGACACAGACTGAATGATATGGGACAACAGTGGTAAGAGTGTCTGACTAGTAATCAGAAGATCCTGGGTTCGAATCCTAGCTGGATCCTGAGTTTTTTCAGGATCTTGAATAATGACTTGGCATTGATGTCTATTGATAGCGTTTCCATCATTTAGGCTATTTTATAACTTTACATGTATATGGAGAGGACCAAAACTCTCTGCCACTGCTACTCAAGGCCTTGAAGCTGGAACTATCACATGTAACAAAGCTTCTCCTAGTAGCTGTAACTTTGTTATTGGGTAGTTGGTCTTGGATATTTTTCCTCACTGGAAGTTGCAGGGAAATGTGCTTACGTGATTGAAAGATGTCTCTTTGAGGGTCTCTGTTCCACGTTCCATTCTGAGGTGCAGTGGTTCCAGAATTGACAGCATGGCCTTCACATTGTGCTCACCAAAATACATCCTGGTGGGGAGGGAGGGGGGAAGGGGAGGGAGGGAGGGGGAAGGGGAGGGAGGGAAGGAGGGAGGAAGGGAGGGAGGGAGGATGTAACACAATACCAAAGTACACATGAGCCCTTCTTCCTGACCTTAAAGCATCTTCCAGCCCCTCATGCCACTGTTCAACACACAATATAGCCACTCTGATCAGTTTCTCAGAGACCAGAATGGCATGCTGGAACAGATGACTGCTGTGGTCCTTCATGTTCTGGAGAATGGTGTCAGCGGCTTCCCTTCTCTGAGCACTTTGACTCTTACTGACTGGGTAGCTTGGGGAGGAGGAGAGCTGTTTTGAGATCCATCTGAAGACGTGATAATACAGCTCCCAATCCTGCGTCAGCTCCTTCTGTTGCCAGTGGTCTGGAACTTCTTACACCATTCATAGGCCTCAGCCAGATCACATCCATAGGCCTAGAGACACAGACTGAATGATACGGGACCACAGTGGTAAGAGTGTCTGACTTGTAATCAGAAGGTCCTGGGTTCGAATCCTAGCTGGATCCTGAGTTTTTTTCAGGATCTTGAATAATGACTTGGCATTGATGTCTATTGATAGCTTTTCCATCATTTAGGCTATTTAATAACTTTACATGTATATGGAGAGGACCAAAACTCTCTGCCACTGCTACTCAAGGCCTTGAAGTTGGAACTATCACATGTAACAAAGCTTCTCCTAGTAGCTGTAACTTTGTTATTGGGTGGTTGGTCTTGGACATTTTTCCTCCCTGGAAGTTGTAGTGAAATGTGCTTACGTGATTGAAAGTTGTCTCTTTGACGGTCTCTGTTCCACGTTCCATTCTGAGGTGAAGAATTGACAGAATGGCCTTCACATTGTGCTCACCAAAATACATCCTGGTGGGGAGGGAGGGGGGAAGGGGAGGGAGGGAGGGGGAAGGGGAGGGAGGGAAGGAGGGAGGAAGGGAGGGAGGGAGGATGTAACACAATACCAAAGTACACATGAGCCCTTCTTCCTGACCTTAAAGCATCTTCTAGCCCCTCATGCCACTGTTCAACACACAATATAGCCACTCAGATCAGTTTCTCAGAGACCAGAATGGCCTGCTGGAACAGATGACTGCTGTGGTCCTTCATGTTCTGGAGAATGGTGTCTGCGGCTTCCCTTCTCTGAGCACTTTGACTCTTACTGACTGGGTAGATTGGGGAGGAGGAGGGCTGCTTTGAGATCCATCTGAAGACGTGATAATACAGCTCCCAATGCTGCGTCAGCTCCTTCCGTTGCCAGTGGTCTGGTACTTCTTACACCATTCATAGGCCTCAGCCAGATCACATCCATAGGCCTAGAGACACAGACTGAATTATACGGGACAACAGTGGTAAGAGTGTCTGACTAGTAATCAGAAGGTCCTGGGTTGGAATACCAGCTGGATCCTGAGTTTTTTTCAGGATCTTGAATAATGACTTGGCATTGATGTCTATTGATAGCATTTCCATCATTTAATAACTTTACATGTATATGGAGAGGACCAAAACTCTCTGCCGCTGCTACTCAAGGCCTTGAAGCTGGAACTATCACATGTAACAAAGCTTCTCCTAGTAGCTGTAATTTTGTTATTGGGTGGTGGGTCTTGGATATTTTTCCTCCCTGGAATTTGCAGTGAAATGTGCTTACGTGATTGAAAGATGTCTCTTTGAGGGTCTCTGGTCCACGTTCCATTCTGAGGTGAAGTGGTTCCAGAATTGACAGCATGGCCTTCACATTGTGCTCACTAAAATACATCCTGGTGGGGAGGGAGGGGGGGAAGGGGAGAGAGGGAGGGGAAGGGGAGCAAGGGAAGGAGGTAGGAAGGGAGGGAGGGAGGACGTAACACAATACCAAAGTACACATGAGCCCTTCTTCCTGACCTTAAAGCATCTTCCAGCCCCTTATGCAACTGTTCAAGACACAATATAGCCACTCTGATCAGTTTCTCAGAGACCAGAATGGCCTGCGGGAACAGATGACTGATGTGGTCCTTCATGTTCTGGGGAATGGTGTCAGCGGCTTCCCTTCTCTGAGCACTTTGACTCTTACTGACTGGGTAGATTGGGGGGGAGGAGGGCTGCTTTGAGATCCATCTGAAGACGTGATAATACAGCTCCCAATCCTGCGTCAGCTCCTTCCGTTGCCAGTGGTCTGGTACTTCTTACACCATTCATAGGCCTCAGTCAGATCACATCCATAGGCCTAGAGACACAGACTGAATGATAGACACAGACTGAATGATATGGGACCACAGTGGTAAGAGTGTCTGACTAGTAATCAGAAGATCCTGGGTTCGAATACCAGCTGGATTCTGAGTTACTTTCAGGATCTTGAATAATGACTTGGCATTGATGTCTATTGATAGCATTTCCATCATTTAGGCTATTTAATAACTTTACATGTATATGGAGAGAACCAAAACTCTCTGCCACTGCTACTCAAGGCCTTGAAGCTGGAACTATCACATGTAACAAAGCTTCTCCTAGTAGCTGTAACTTTGTTATTGGGTGGTTGGTCTTGGATATATTTCCTCCCTGGAAGTTGTAGTGAAATGTGCTTACGTGATTGAAAGATGTCTCTTTGAGGGTCTCTGGTCCACGTTCCATTCTGAGGTGAAGAATTGACAGCATGGCCTTCACATTGTGCTCACCAAAATACATCCTGGTGGGGAGGGAGGGGGAAGGGGAGGGAGAGAGGGAGTGAGGAAGGGAGGGAGGGAGGATGTAACACAATACCAAAGTACACATGAGCCCTTCTTCCTGACCTTAAAGCATCTTCCAGCCCCTCATGCCACTGTTCATGACACAATATAGCCACTCTGATCAGTTTCTCAGAGACCAGAATGGCCTGCTGGAACAGATGACTGCTGTAGTCCTTCATGTTCTGGAGAATGGTGTCAGCGGTTTCTCTTCTCTGAGCACTTTGACTCTTACTGACTGGGTAGATTGGGGAGGAGGAGGGCTGCTTTGAGATCCATCTGAAGACGTGATAATACAGCTCCCAATCCTGCGTCAGCTCCTTCCGTTGCCAGTGGTCTGGTACTTCTTACACCATTCATAGGCCTCAGGCAGATCACATCCATAGGCCTAGAGACACAGACTGAATGATATGGGACCACAGTGGTAAGAGTGTCTGACTAGTAATCAGAAGATCCTGGGTTCGAATACCAGCTGGATCCTGATTTTTTTTTCAAGATCTTGAATAATGACTTGGCCTTGATGTCTATTAATAGCATTTCCATCATTTAGGCTATTTAATAACTTTACATGTATATGGAGACGACCAAAACTCTCTGCCACTGCTACTCAAGGCCTTGAAGTTGGAACTATCACATGTAACAAAGCTTCTCCTAGTAGCTGTAACTTTGTTATTGGGTGGTTAGTCTTGGATATTTTTCCTCCCTGGAATTTGCAGTGAAATGTGCTTACGTAATTGAAAGATGTCTCTTTGAGGGTCTCTGTTCTACGTTTCATTCTGAGGTGAAGTGGTTCCAGAATTGACAGCATGGCCTTCACATTGTGCTCACCAAAATACATCCTGGTGGGGAGGGAGGGGGGGAAGGGGAGGGAGGGAAGGAGGGAGGAAGGGAGGGAGGGAGGATGTAACACAATACCAAAGTACACATGAGCCCTTCTTATTGACCTTAAAGCATCTTCCAGCCCCTCATGCCACTGTTCATCACACAATATAGCCACTCTGATCAGTTTCTCAGAGACCAGAATGGCCTGCCGGAACAGATGACTGATGTGGTCCTTCATGTTCTGGAGAATGGTTTCAGTGGCTTCCCTTCTCTGAGCACTTTGACTCTTACTGACTGGGAAGATTGGGGAGGAGGAGGGCTGCTTTGAGATCCATCTGAAGACGTGATAATACAGCTCCCAATCCTGCGTCAGCTCCTTCCGTTGCCAGTGGTCTGGTACTTCTTACACCATTCATAGGCCTCAGCCAGATCACATCCATAGGCCTAGAGACACAGACTGAATGATATGGGACCACAGTGGTAAGAGTGTCTGACTAGTAATCAGAAGGTCCTGGGTTCGAATACCACCTGGATCCTGAGTTTTTTTCAGGATCTTGAATAATGACTTGGCATTGATGTCTATTGATAGCATTTCCATCATTTAGGCTATTTAATAACTTTACATGTATATGGAGAGTACCAAAACTCTCTGCCACTGCTACTCAAGGCCTTGAAGCTGGAACTATCACATGTAACAAAGCTTCTCCTAGTAGCTGTAACTTTGTTATTGGGTGGTTGGTCTTGGATATTTTTCCTCCCTGGAAGTTGTAGTGAAATGTGCTTACGTGATTGAGAGATGTCTCTTTGAGGGTCTCTGTTCCACGTTCCATTCTGAGGTGAAGTGGTTCCAGAATTGACAGCATGGCCTTCACATTGTGCTCACCAAAATACTTCCTGGTTGGGAGGGAGGGGGAAGGGGAGGGAGGGAGGGAGTGAGGAAGGGAGGGAGGGAGGATGTAATCAGAAGGTCCTGGGTTCGAATACCAGCTGGATCCTGAGTTTTTTTCAGGATCTTGAATAATGACTTGGCATTGATGTCTATTGAGAGCATTTCCATTACTTAGGCTATTTTATAACTTTACATGTATGTGGAGAGGACCAAAACTCTCAGCCACTGCTACTCAAGGCCTTGAAGCTGGAACTATCACATGTAACAAAGCTTCTCCTAGTAGCAGTAACTTTGTTATTGGGTAGTTGGTCTTGGATATTTTTCCTCACTGGAAGTTGCAGGGAAATGTGCTTACGTGATTGAAAGATGTCTCTTTGGGGATCTCTGTTCTACGTTCCATTCTGAGGTGCAGTGGTTCCAGAATTGACAGCATGGCCTTCACATTGTGCTCACCAAAATACATCCTGGTGGGGAGGGAGGGGGGGGAAGGGGAGGGAGGGAGGGGGAAGGGGAGGGAGGGAAGGAGGGAGGAAGGGAGGGAGGGAGGATGTAACACAATACCAAAGTACACATGAGCCCTTCTTCCTGACCTTAAAGCATCTTCCAGCCCCTCATGCCACTGTTCAACACACAATATAGCCACTCTTATCAGTTTCTCAGTGACCAGAATGGCATGCTGGAACAGATGACTGATGTGGTCCTTCATGTTCTGGAGAATGGTGTCAGCGGCTTCCCTTCTCTGAGCACTTTGACTCTTACTGACTGGGTAGCTTGGGGAGGAGGAGAGCTGCTTTGAGATCCATCTGAAGACATGATAATACAGCTCCTAATCCTGCGTCAGCTCCTTCCGTTGCCAGTGCTCTGGTACTTCTTACACCAATCATAGGCCTCAGCCAGATCACATCCATAGGCCTAGAGACACAGACTGAATGATACGGGACCACAGTGGTAAGAGTGTCTGACTAGTAATCAGAAGGTCCTGGGTTCGAATCCTAGCTGGATCCTGAGTTTTTTTTTTTGATCTTGAATAATTACTTGGCATTGATGTCTATTGATAGCGTTTCCATCATTTAGGCTATTTAATAACTTTACATGTATATGGAGAGGACCAAAATCTCTGCCACTGCTACTCAAGGCCTTGAAGTTGGAACTATCACATGTAACAAAGCTTCTCCTAGTAGCTGTAACTTTGTTATTGGGTGGTTGGTCTTGGACATTTTTCCTCCCTGGAAGTTGTAGTGAAATGTGCTTACGTGATTGAAAGATGTCTCTTTGAGGGTCTCTGTTCCACATTCCATTCTGAGGTGAAGTGGTTCCAGAATTGACAGAATGGCCTTCACATTGTGCTCACCAAAATACATTCTGGTGGGGAGGGAGGGGGGAATGGGAGGAAGGGAGGGAGGGAGGGAGGGAGGGAGAGAGGGAGGGAGGGAGGGAGGGAGGGAGGGAGGGAGGAAGGGAGGTAGGTGTAACACAATACCAAAGTACACATGAGCCCTTCTTCCTGACCTTAAAGCATCTTCCACCCCCTCATGCTACTGTTCATCACACAATATAGCCACTCTGATCAGTTTCTAAGAGACCAAAATGGCCTGCTGGAACAGATGACTGCTGTGGTCCTTCATGTTCTGGAGAATGGTGTCAGTGGCTTCCCTTCTCTGACCACTTTGACTCTTACTGACTGGGTAGATTGGAGGGGAGGAGGGCTGCTTTGAGATACATCTGATGACGTGATAATACAGCTCCCAATCCTGCGTCAGCTCCTTCCGTTGTCAGCAGTCTGGTACTTCTTACACCATTCATAGGCCTCAGCCAGATCACATCCATAGACCTAGAGACACTGACTGAATGATAGACACAGACTCAATGATATGGGACCACAGTGGTAAGAGTGTCTGACTAGTAATCAGAAGATCCTGGGTTCGAATCCTAGCTGGATCCTGAGTTTTTTCAGGATCTTGAATAATGACTTGGCATTGATGTCTATTGATAGCGTTTCCATCATTTAGGCTATTTAATAACTTTACATGTATATGGAGAGGACCAAAACTCTCTGCCACTGCTACTCAAGGCCTTGAAGCTGGAACTATTACATGTAACAAAGCTTCTCCTAGTAGCTGTAACTTTGTTATTGGGTGGTTGGTCTTGGATATTTTTCCTCCCTGGAAGTTGCAGTGAAATGTTCTTACGTGATTGAAAGATGTCTCTTTGAGGGTCTCTGTTCCACATTCCATTCTGAGGTGAAGTGGTTCCAGAATTGACAGCATGGCCTTCACATTGTGCTCACCAAAATACATCCTGGTGGGGAGGGAGGGGGGAAGGGGAGGAAGGGAGGGAGGGAGGGAGGAAGGGAGGGAGGGAGGGAGGGAGGGGAGGGAGGGAGGGGGGAGGGAGGGAGGGAGGGAGGGAGGAAGGGAGGTAGGGGTAACACAATACCAAAGTACACATGAGCCCTTCTTCCTGACCTTAAAGCATCTTCCACCCTGTTCATCACACAATATAGCCACTCTGATCAGTTTCTCAGAGACCAGAATGGCCTGCTGGAACAGATGACTGCTGTGGTCCTTCATGTTCTGGAGAATGGTGTCAGTGGCTTCCCTTCTCTGACCACTTTGACTCTTACTGACTGGGTAGATTGGAGGGGAGGAGGGCTGCTTTGAGATCCATCTGATGACGTGATAATACAGCTCCCAATCCTGCGTCAGCTCCTTCCGTTGTCAGTAGTCTGGTACTTATTACACCATTCATAGGCCTCAGCCAGATCACATCCATAGACCTAGAGACACATACTGAATGATAGACACAGACTCAATGATATGGGACCACAGTGGTAAGAGTGTCTGACTAGTAATCAGAAGATCCTGGGTTCGAATCCTAGCTGGATCCTGAGTTTTTTCAGGATCTTGAATAATGACTTGGCATTGATGTCTATTGATAGTGTTTTCATCATTTAGGCTATTTAATAACTTTACATGTATATGGAGAGGACCAAAACTCTCTGCCACTGCTACTCAAGGCCTTGAAGCTGGAACTATCACATGTAACAAAGCTTCTCCTAGTAGCTGTAACTTTGTTATTGGGTGGTTGGTCATGAATATTTTTCCTCCCTGGAAGTTGCAATGAAATGTGCTTACGTGATTGAAAGATGTCTCTTTGAGGGTCTCTGTTCCACATTCCATTCTGAGGTGAAGTGGTTCCAGAATTGACAGCATGGCCTTCACATTGTGCTCACCAAAATACATCCTGGTGGGGAGGGTGGGGGAAGGGGAGGGAGGGAGGGAGGGAGGAAGGGAGGGAGGGGTAACACAATACCAAAGTACACATGAGCCCTTCTTCCTGACCTTAAAGCATCTTCCAGCCCCTCATGCCACTGTTCATCACACAATATAGCCACTCTGATCAGTTTCTCAGAGACCAGAATGGCCTGCTGGAACAGATGATTGCTGTGGTCCTTCATGTTCTGGAGAATGGTGTCAGTGGCTTCCCTTCTCTGAGCACTTTGACTCTTACTGACTGGGTAGATTGGGGGGGAGGAGGGCTGCTTTGAGATCCACCTGAAGATGTGATAATACAGCTCCCAATCCTGCGTCAGTTCCTTCCGTTGCCAGTGGTTTGGTACTTCTTACACCATTCATAGGCCTCAGCCAGATCACATCCATAGGCCTAGAGACACAGACTGAATGATACGGGACCACAGTGGTAAGAGTGTCTGACTAGTAATCAGAAGGTCCTGGGTTTGAATCCTAGCTGGATCCTGAGTTTTTTTCAGGATCTTGAATAATGACTTGGGATTGATGTCTATTGATAGCGTTTCCATCATTTAGGCTATTTAATAACTTTACATGTATATGGAGATGACCAAAACTCTCTGCCACTGCTACTCAAGGCCTTGAAGCTGGAACTATCACATGTAACAAAGCTTCTCCTAGTAGCTGTAACTTTGTTATTGGGTGGTTGGTCTTGGATATTTTTCCTCCCTGGAAGTTGCAGTGAAATGTGCTTACGTGATTGAAAGATGTCTCTTTGAGGGTCTCTGTTCCACGTTCCATTCTGAGGTGAAGTGGTTCCAGAATTGACAGCATGGCCTTCACATTGTGCTCACCAAAATACATCCTGGTGGGGAGGGAGGGAGGAAGGGAGGGAGGGGTAACACAATACCAAAGTACACATGAGCCCTTCTTCCTGACCTTAAAGCATCTTCCAGCCCCTCATGCCACTGTTCATCACACAATATAGCCACTCTGATCAGTTTCTAAGAGACCAGAATGGCCTGCTGGAACAGATGACTGCTGTGGTCCTTCATGTTCTGGAGAATGGTGTCAGTGGCTTCCCTTCTCTGACCACTTTGACTCTTACTGACTGGGTAGATTGGAGGGGAGGAGGGCTGCTTTGAGATCCATCTGATGACGTGATAATACAGCTCCCAATCCTGCGTCAGCTCCTTCCGTTGCCAGTAGTCTGGTACTTCTTACACCATTCATAGGCCTCAGCCAGATCACATCCATAGACCTAGAGACACATACTGAATGATAGACACAGACTGAATGATATGGGACCACAGTGGTAAGAGTGTCTGACTAGTAATCAGAAGATCCTGGGTTCGAATCCTAGCTGGATCCTGAGTTTTTTCAGGATCTTGAATAATGACTTGGCATTGATGTTTATTGATAGCGTTTCCATCATTTAGGCTATTTAATAACTTTACATGTATATGGAGAGGACCAAAACTCTCTGCCACTGCTACTCAAGGCCTTGAAGCTGGAACTATCACATGTAACAAAGCTTCTCCTAGTAGCTGTAACTTTGTTATTGGGTGGTTGGTCTTGGATATTTTTCCTCCCTGGAAGTTGCAGTGAAATGTGCTTACGTGATTGAAAGATGTCTCTTTGAGGGTCTCTGGTCCACGTTCCATTCTGAGGTGAAGTGGTTCCAGAATTGACAGCATGGCCTTCACATTGTGCTCACCAAAATACATCCTGGTGGGGAGGGAGGGGGGGGGGAGGGGAGGAAGGGAGGGAAGGAGGGAGGGAGGGAGGGAGGGAGGAAGGGAGGGAGGGGTAACACAATACCAAAGTACACATGAGCCCTTCTTCCTGACCTTAAAGCATCTTCCAGCCCCTCATGCCACTGTTCATCACACAATATAGCCACTCTGATCAGTTTCTCAGAGACCAGAATGGCATGCTGGAACAGATGACTGCTGTGGTCCTTCATGTTCTGGAGAATGGTGTCAGTGGCTTCCCTTCACTGAGCACTTTGACTCTTACTGACTTGGTAGATTAGGGGGAGGAGGGCTGCTTTGAAATCCACCTGAAGACATGATAATACAGCTCCCAATCCTGCGTCAGCTCCTTCCGTTGCCAGTGGTCTGGTACTTCTTACACCATTCATAGGCCTAGAGACACAGACTGAATGATACGGGACCACAGTGGTAAGAGTGTCTGACTAGTAATCGGAAGGTCCTGGGTTTGAATCCTAGCTGGATCATGAGTTTTTTTCCAGGATCTTGAATAATGACTTGGCATTGATGTCTATTGATAGTGTTTCCATCATTTAGGCTATTTAATAACTTTACATGTATATGGAGAGGACCAAAACTCTCTGCCACTGCTACTCAAGGCCTTGAAGCTGGAACTATCACATGTAACAATTAAAGCTTCTCCTAGTAGCTGTAACTTTGTTATTGGGTGGTTGGTCTTGGATATTTTTCCTCCCTGGAAGTTGCAGTGAAATGTGCTTACGTGAATGAAAGATGTCTCTTTGAGGGTCTCTGTTCCACATTCCATTCTGAGGTGAAGTGGTTCCAGAATTGACAGCATGGCCTTCACATTGTGCTCACCAAAATACATCCTGGTGGGGAGGGAGGGGGGGAAGGAGGGGGAAGGAGAGGGAGAGAAGGAGGGAGAAAGGGAGGGAGTGAGGATGTAACACAATACCAAGTACACATGAGCCCTTCTTCCTGACCTTAAAGCATCTTCCAGCCCCTCATGCCACTGTTCATCACACAATATAGCCACTCTGATCAGTTTCTAAGAGACCAGAATGGCCTGCGGGAACAGATGACTGATGTGGTCCTTCATGTTCTGGAGAATGGTGTCAGCGGCTTCCCTTCTCTGAGCACTTTGACTCTTACTGACTGGGTAGATTGGGGAGGAGGAGGGCTGCTTTGAGATCCATCTGAAGACGTGATAATACAGCTCCCAATCCTGCGTCAGCTCCTTCTGTTGCGAGTGGTCTGGAACTTCTTACACCATTCATAGGCCTCAGCCAGATCACATCCATAGGCCTAGAGACACATACTGAATGATAGACACAGACTGAATGATATGGGACCACAGTGGTAAGAGTGTCTGACTAGTAATCGGAAGGTCCTGGGTTTGAATCCTTGCTGGATCCTGAGTTTTTTTCCAGGATCTTGAATAATGACTTGGCATTGATGTCTATTGATAGTGTTTCCATCATTTAGGCTATTTAATAACTTTACATGTATATGGAGAGGACCAAAACTCTCTGCCACTGCTACTCAAGGCCTTGAAGCTGGAACTATCACATGTAACAATTAAAGCTTCTCCTAGTAGCTGTAACTTTGTTATTGGGTGGTTGGTCTTGGATATTTTTCCTCCCTGGAAGTTGCAGTGAAATGTGCTTACGTGATTGAAAGATGTCTCTTTGAGGGTCTCTGTTCCACATTCCATTCTGAGGTGAAGTGGTTCCAGAATTGACAGCATGGCCTTCACATTGTGCTCACCAAAATACATCCTGGTGGGGAGGGTGGGGGAAGGGGAGGGAGGGAGGGAGGGAGGAAGGGAGGGAGGGAGGACGTAACACAATACGAAAGTACACATGAGCCCTTCTTCCTGACCTTAAAGCATCTTCCAGGCCATCATGCCACTGTTCATGACACAATATAGCCACTCTGATCAGTTTCTCCGAGACCAGAATGGCCTGCTGGAACAGATGACTGCTGTGGTCCTTCATGTTCTGGAGAATGGTGTCAGTGGCTTCCCTTCTCTGAGCACTTTGACTCTTACTGACTGGGTAGATTGGGGGGGAGGAGGGCTGCTTTGAGATCCATCTGAAGACGTGATAATACAGCTCCCAATCCTGCGTCAGCTCCTTCCGTTACCAGTGGTCTGGTACTTCTTACACCATTCATAGGCCTCAGCCAGATCACATCCATAGGCCTGGAGACACAGACTGAATGATACGGGACCACAGTGGTAAGAGTGTCAGACTAGTAATCAGAAGGTCCTGGGTTCGAATACCAGCTGGATCCTGAGTTTTTTTCAGGATCTTGAATAATGACTCGGCATTGATGTCTATTGATAGCGTTTCCATCATTTAGGCTATTTAATAACTTTACATGTATATGGAGAGGACCAAAACTCTCTGCCACTGCTACTCAAGGCCTTGAAGCTGGAACTATCACATGTAACAAAGCTCTTACTAGTAGCTGTAACTTTGTTATTGGGTGGTTGGTCTTGGATATTTTTCCTCCTTGGAATTTGCAGTGAAATGTGCTTACGTGATTGAAAGAAGTCTCTTTGAGGGTCTCTGTTCCACGTTCCATTCTGAGGTGAAGTGGTTCCAGAATTGAGAGCATGGCCTTCACAATGTGCTCACTAAAATACATCCTGGTGGGGAGGGAGGGGGGGAAGGGGAGGGAGGGAGGGGAAGGGGAGCGAGGGAAGGAGGTAGGAAGGGAGGGAGGGAGGACGTAACACAATACCAAAGTACACATGAGCCCTTCTTCCTGACCTTAAAGCATCTTCCAGCCCCTTATGCAACTGTTCATGACACAATATAGCCACTCTGATCAGTTTCTAAGAGACCAGAATGGCCTGCTAGAACAGATGACTGCTGTGGTCCATCATGTTCTGGGGAATGGTGTCAGTGGCTTCCCTTCTCTGAGCACTTTGACTCTTACTGACTGGGTAGATTGGGGAGGAGGATGGCTGCTTTGAGATCCATCTGAAGACGTGATAATACAGTTCCCAATCCTGCGTCAGCTCCTTCTGTTGCCAGTGGTCTGGTACTTCTTACACCATTCATAGGCCTCAGTCAGATCACATCCATAGGCCTAGAGACACAGACTGAATGATAGACACAGACTGAATGATATGGGACCACAGTGGTAAGAGTGTCTGACTAGTAATCAGAAGGTCCTGGGTTCGAATACCAGCTGGATCCTGAGTTTTTTTCAGGATCTTGAATAATGACTCGGCATTGATGTCTATTGATAGCGTTTCCATCATTTAGGCTATTTAATAACTTTACATGTATATGGAGAGGACCAAAACTCTCTGCCACTGCTACTCAAGGCCTTGAAGCTGGAACTATCACATGTAACAAAGCTCTTACTAGTAGCTGTAACTTTGTTATTGGGTGGTTGGTCTTGGATATTTTTCCTCCTTGGAATTTGCAGTGAAATGTGCTTACGTGATTGAAAGATGTCTCTTTGAGTGTCTCTGGTCCACGTTCCATTCTGAGCTGAAGTTGTTCCATAATTGACAGCATGGACTTCACATTGTGCTCACCAAAATACATCCTGGTGGGAAGGGAGGGGGGGGGAGGAAGGGAGGGAGGGAGGGAGGGAAGGAGGAAGGGAGGGAAGGGTAACACAATACCAAAGTACACATGAGCCCTTCTTCCTGACCTTAAAGCATCTTCCAACCCCTAATGCCACTGTTCATCACACAATATAGCCACTCTGATCAGTTTCTCAGAGACCAGAATGGCCTGCTGGAACAGATGACTGATGTGGTCCTTCATGTTCTGGGGAATGGTGTCAGCGGCTTCCCTTCTCTGAGCACTTTGACTCTTACTGACTGGGTAGATTGGGGGGGAGGAGGGCTGCTTTGAGATCCATCTGAAGACGTGATAATACAGCTCCCAATTTAACTACTTGGATAATCTGTGAAAGGTAGAATTAACACTTTGGAGTCAGAGGGAGACAAGACAAAGTGTCTCACATGTACAGAAGGAAAGGGAACTTTAGTGCAAAACTACTCTCACCATTCCTACCTGGAATTTAGTTTGTGGTGAATTTCGAATCTGAGGAGGTGGAAAGACAAAAGGAGTTGACTTCTACTATTGTCCCGAGTGTCCAATAAGTATATAGCCTCACCTGTTCTGTTTTTTTTTTTTTTTTTTTTTTTTTAGTACTTGGATAATCTGTGAAAGGTAGAATCAACACTTTGGAGTCAGAGGGAGACAAGACAAAGTGTCTCACATGTACAGAAGGAAAGGGAACTTTAATGCAAAACTACTCTCACCATTCCTACCTGGAATTTAGTTTGTGGTGAATTTCGAATCTGAGGAGGTGGAAAGACAAAAGGAGTTGACAGCTACTATTGTCCTGAGTGTCCAATAAGTAGCCTCACCTGTTTTTTTTTGGTTTTGTTTTTTTTTTTTTTAGTACTTGGATAATCTGTGAAAGGTAGAATCAACAGTTTGGAGTCAGAGGGAGATAAGACAAAGTGTCTCACATGTACAGAAGGAAAGGGAACTTTAATGCAAAACTACTCTCACCATTCCTGCCTGGAATTTATTTTGTGGTGAATTTCGAATCTGAGGAGGTGGAAAGACAAAAGGAGTTGACTTCTACTATTGTCCCGAGTGTCCAATAAGTATATAGCCTCACCTGTTCTGTTTTTTTTTTTTTTTTTTTTTTTTTTAGTACTTGGATAATCTGTGAAAGGTAGAATCAACACTTTGGAGTCAGAGAGAGACAAGACAAAGTGTCTCACATGTACAGAAGGAAAGGGAACTTTAATGCAAAACTACTCTCACCATTCCTACCTGGAATTTAGTTTGTGGTGAATTTCGAATCTGAGGAGGTGGAAAGACAAAAGGAGTTGACAGCTACTATTGTCCTGAGTGTCCAATAAGTAGCCTCACCTGTTTTTTTTTGTTTTTTTTTTTTTTTTTTAGTACTTGGATAATCTGTGAAAGGTAGAATCAACAGTTTGGAGTCAGAGGGAGACAAGACAAAGTGTCTCACATGTACAGAAGGAAAGGGAACTTTAATGCAAAACTACTCTCACCATTCCTACCTGAAATTTATTTTGTGGTGAATTTCGAATCTGAGGAGGTGGAAAGACAAAAGGAGTTGACTTCTACTATTGTCCTGAGTGTCCAATAAGTAGCCTCACCTGTTTTTTTTTGGTTTTGTTTTTTTTTTTTTTTAGTACTTGGATAATCTGTGAAAGGTAGAATCAACAGTTTGGAGTCAGAGGGAGATAAGACAAAGTGTCTCACATGTACAGAAGGAAAGGGAACTTTAATGCAAAACTACTCTCACCATTCCTGCCTGGAATTTATTTTGTGGTGAATTTCGAATCTGAGGAGGTGGAAAGACAAAAGGAGTTGACTTCTACTATTGTCCTGAGTGTCCAATAAGTATATAGCCTCACCTGTTCTGTTTTTTTTTTTTTTTTTTTTTTTTAGTACTTGGATAATCTGTGAAAGGTAGAATCAACACTTTGGAGTCAGAGAGAGACAAGACAAAGTGTCTCACATGTACAGAAGGAAAGGGAACTTTAATGCAAAACTACTCTCACCATTCCTACCTGGAATTTAGTTTGTGGTGAATTTCGAATCTGAGGAGGTGGAAAGACAAAAGGAGTTGACAGCTACTATTGTCCTGAGTGTCCAATAAGTAGCCTCACCTGTTTTTTTTTGTTTTTTGTTTTTTTTTTTTTTAGTACTTGGATAATCTGTGAAAGGTAGAATCAACAGTTTGGAGTCAGAGGGAGACAAGACAAAGTGTCTCACATGTACAGAAGGAAAGGGAACTTTAATGCAAAACTACTCTCACCATTCCTAGCTGGAATTTATTTTGTGGTGAATTTCGAATCTGAGGAGGTGGAAAGACAAAAGGAGTTGACAGCTACTATTGTCCTGAGTGTCCAATAAGTAGCCTCACCTTTTCTGTTTTTTTTTTTTTTTTTTTTTTTACTACTTGGATAATCTGTGAAAGGTAGAATAACACTTTGGAGTCAGAGGGAGACAAGACAAAGTGTCTCACATGTACAGAAGGAAAGGGAACTTTAGTGCAACTACCATTTCTGATATTACATTATATTATGGAAATACTTACGAAAGGCTTCGCCTCCCCAGCTCCGAAGCCTGTGGTGCTCTGAAAGGGGAAGGAACAAGATGAGATATATACATCAATGGAAGGTGGTAATATTATGGGAGAGGATATGCAGCCTCTCCCCGACGTCATACCTTCTAGTATATATATATATGTGCTGTGTTGTGTGTGTATGTGTGTGTGTGTGTTTGGTAGGTATATGCATGTATGTATGTATGTATTTATGTACCTCCACCGTGATTTGGGCCTTGGGCGGGTTTCATCACTGGAAGGGACGGAAGAAAAATTAAAGCTGATTATTATGAAGTTCATAAGTGTTTTACTTACATGGCAAAGGGTGGGGGAGCACCCTCCTCCCCCCTACACCGCTTTTTAGTGGTGCTGCATACAAAAGTAGAATCAAAATATGAAGGATACTGGCAAATTAAATCGCAGAAACAAGTACATTGACAACAGATAATGGCATGCAACAATAATAACCCATTGACATGAAGATATGGGGAGGGGTCATGTTATTGTTGCATGCCATTATCTCTTGTCTACAAAATGTGACAGCTGCATCTGACTGAACTATTTTATCCTCATAATGTGTACATGTACTTCACCAATCATGCATGTGTACTAATTCCTATTACGTCATCTGTAATTAGCTCTCCATGTGTGTGTGAGAAGAAATTGAAGGTCTACAAATACATGTTTGTTTCTGGCACTACCATCCCCATCTCTGTAAATAAAAGCCTTAGGCACATTTCTACATGTGTATCTCACTAACAATAGTACCACTAAAGTAAAAGTTCATATGGTGTGAAAAACTTGCTTGACTAGGACAGGGGTGATGAAGCTGCATGCACAGAATAATTAACCACTCTAGCATTCATACTTTAACGGTTTAGAACTTCCAGTAGGAGAGAACACATTCGAAATTCTTTGGAAAGTCAATTTACTCGGTAAAGCGTAATGCTCATTAGTGCACACATGCAGGTAGGATGGAGATGATATACGTGAACTTACGTATTTAATGCCCTGTCAAACAGGCGGGTCTGCCTCATTCTGGAGGTCCCTGTTGTAGTTGAGCTGCAGAAGGAAAGAAGGCTGAAGATGTCAATGCCATTGAAGTATTACCTCATTGTATGTGCTGGATGCTGATATCAGAGAGTTGGTAGATGCTCCATGTGGGGATACAAATGGCCCACATGCTACAGTTACTGTATACTACTCCATATTCTTCTTTCAAACCGTCTAGTGCAAAATTGTTTTTGTACTGCAAGACAGGGGGTGATGGCATGCAACAATATCCCTGCACTGCCATTCCTACATCCTTCACCAAAATTGTCCTATTAACATTAACACCACAGCATTCTGTTAAATATTTTACTTTGTTGGTGGTGCGGTAGGTGGTGCGGTAGGTGGTGCGGTAGGTGGTGGGCGTGGAGTGGCTTGGTGATGTTTTGATCTGAGGGGGGGGAGGGGAACAATGTGTAAGGTCCTTAATTGCAGTCTAGTAAGGGATAGGGAGATTCAGGTGTGTGTGTGTGTGTGTGTGTGTGTGTGTGTGTGTGTGTGTGTGTGTGTGTGTGTGTGTGTGTGTGTGTGTGTGTGTGTATGTGACTGTCTCTATAGCTTAGTTGATAGAGAGTTGCCTAGAATGTGAGTGCCATGGGTTTGAATCCCACCCAAGGCAGATTTTAAAACGACTGCTTTGGGCAAGTTGTGTGTGTAGCTTTGTCCTTCTGTCATGTTTTGTTGCCTTGCTGTTCTCAGCATCTCTTGATGTTGATATTGCTTTGCTTACAGCCAACTTACGTTGCAAAGGGTGTCTCCACACTAACCCCATAAACCTTCCTTCTCCATTCCTCTCTGAAAGTAAAGTGTACGCAATATTAATTGTGTCCACAGATCCATTGTGATCTGTTCCCGTTGAAAATACATGGCGTTGACATGGTATTTTTCAGCGTCTGCTGAAGCAACGCAAAACGAAGATCCTCAAAGGCTTGTAGCCAGTTGTACGTACCATAGCCTATACCTCAAGAAAAAGAATCGAACTCGGGCGAAGACCTACTGTTCCAGCGACTTACAGCAGGAAATAGTTGAGGTCATGTAGCACTTCGTGGATATCTAAGATTTGCACCCATCTTTGGCCTATGTTCTATCTCTTTACCGAGTGTTGATAGTATTCTGGCTCTATAACTCTGTTAAACTATGCAATGAACTGAAGAGGTCTACGTCTTTCCTTGACGTACGCATTCTTTAGTGCAATTCATTACGTCATCGATTTTAGTGTCGCACCTCCTCTGGAGAGAGCCTGGACGATTTCATCACGTGATGCTTGCCACGCGTGACATAAAATCGTCTTTGACAAAAATCGTGACGTATTAACAAACTTCTTTGTGCCATCAACGCTGTCTTGAAGCTTTTTCCTTGACTATATAGCAAGAGAAAAAGGACTAACTCTACTACAGAGCACTTTTGCGCGATATTGCTATGCATAACCCCTCCCTACATCTTCACATGGCATTATTATGTTGCATTCAGAAATAGAAATATTTTACTTTGTTGGTGGTGCGGTAGGTGGTGCGGTAGGTGGTGCGGTAGGTGGTCGGCGAGGAGTGGCTTGGTGATGTTTTGATCTGAGGGGGGGGGAGGGGAACAATGTGTAAGGTCCTTAATTACAGTCTAGTAAGAGATAGGGAGATTCAGGTGTGTGTGTCAGCATTCTGTTCAGAAAGAGAAACAGAAATATAAATATTTTACTTTGTTGGTGGTGAGGTAGGTGGTGCGGTAGGTGGTGCGGTAGGTGGTGGGCGAGGAGTGGCTTGGTGATGTTTTGATCTGAGGGGGGGGAGGGGAACAATGTGTAAGGTCCTTAATTACAGTCTAGTAAGGGATAGGGAGATTCAGGTGTGTGTGTGTGTGTGTGTGTGTGTGTGTGTGTGTGTGTGTGTGTGTGTGTGTGTGTGTGTGTGTGTGTGTGTGTTCAGAAATTTACCCTTTCGATGATGAAGCTGGTAGTGTTGTGGATTGTGCTGCCGATCTGAGGGGGGGGAGGGGAACAATGTGTAAGGTCCCTAATTACAGTCTAGTAAGGGATAGGGAGATGCAGGTGTGTGTGTGTGTGTGTGTGTGTGTGTGTGTGTGTGTGTGTGTGTGTGTGTGTGTGTGTGTGTGTGTGTGTGTGTGTGTGTGTGTGTGTGTGTGTGTGTGTGTGTGTTCAGAAATTTACCCTTTTGATGGTGGAGCTGGTGGTGGAGCTATGGATTGTAGTACAGGATTGAAGAAAGGGATAGAGGAAGGGAGAACAGGTACAACAGGAATATATATAGGAAGCGGAGTGGGAGGGGGTTGATGAATAGGTGCAGCGGGAGTTGGGGCAGGTGTGGGACTTTTGGCCGGAGTTGGGGCAGGTGTAGGACTTTTGGCGGGAGTTGGCGCAGTATCAGGGGGTAATATAATTGGGGCGTGAGTGGGTGATCTGAGGGGTGGGAAAACAATGTGCAATGTTCCTAAATACGGTTTAGTTCTGTAAAAGGATGCAGCAAAGACAGTGCCAAAACAAGTGCAGTATAGATGCAGCAAGATAGGGCATGCAACACAGTGGCGGATCTAGGATTTTGCAAAGGGGGTTGCATGTCGTGCGAGTTTTAAGGCCACACCCACTTTCACAATGCACGCGCGCGAATGATGACCTGCGGAGTTACGTCCGCGTGCGTACACGTACCCTTGTCACACAGTACACGTGCATAATTTTTGCTAGGGAAATCCCTTAAATACTAATAATAGCTGCGCAGGCGTTTTGCTAACTCACGCTCGAACGCAAACTAGCACGAAACGACAGTAAGTCAGCTGCGCACGTGTGAGCTATAATACAAAAGGGGGTTTCAGTGGAAACCTTGAAACCCCCCCTAGATCCGCCACTGCAACAATAATAACATGTGTAACCCTGCAATAAAATAATGTAGTTACAGTTACGCATGTCTGCTGCATATACATAAAGAGAGTAAAAACATTTCCATTAAAATGTTGAAGGATGTAGGGATGACAGTGCCAAAAAGTAGAGAAACAAGTGCAGTATATATGCAGCAAGACAGGGGATGAGGGCAGTATATATGCAGCAAGACAGGGGATGAGGGCATGCAACAATAATAACATGCATAACCCCATGATGTAGGGAGGGGTTAAGCTGTGTGGTTAATTGTTGCTTGCCCTCATCCCCTAGCTCTATTGCACATGTTCATCAGTAGTGGCAGAGCCAACTCTGTTCTTTATAGCTAGTGCTCTATAGACATGTTCATCAATAATGGCCGACCCAACTCTCTTATGCTTGTATTGACCAGTTGTTGAGTTATCTCACCAATGCCCACTCAAATTTGTGCCTACATCCCATGTATAGGCCAAATATTTGACGCTAGGTTTTTGTGTTTTTTTATTACATAGTCTAGTTAGTTCATGTATCACTAACCCCATGCAAATATTACATACAAATGATATTTGTGAAAAATATGTACCTTTCAGGTTCAGAGGATGTGCTCAAATCACTGTCCCTGTACAAAGAGTAACACAAGGATTGCAACAGACACAAGATTGGGACATTGAAGTGGCCACATATGCAGTATGTTGAATAGTGAGGAAAAAATGGTGCCTCTGAAATTGCAGTCTGTGATATTATTTTGGCTTTTTAGACAATACAAGAAATTGACACACACATTGTGCATCAATTCGTTCCTAACCTCAATTTTTTCCCTTGGATTATCTTCATCCTCCTTTTTCTTCGTCTTTGTATTCTAACATGAATAAAAAATAACTGGTCACTGGAGAGCTCATTCTTCAGAGACAAGAATGAAGAATGTAGGGATGGCACAGTGCCAAAAATTGGGAAAGGCATATGTGTAGCATGCAACAATAACCCTACAATAGCATTCAAGAGTTCTAAGCCGTTCCGTATACATGTACATGTTAAAGGCTAATGGGCATGTCAGACCCATTGAGTCTCTGATAATTAATCATGTGTGTGCATGTAAAGTCACAAAAACCAAGTGAACTGTTCTCATCATGTAAGTACATAATGTATGGCTGTACCTCCTTGCGGCATTTCTTCTTCTGTGTACATGTTAAAAAGAAACAAAACTTGGTTGAACTTCAGTTTAGGTACACAATATTCTACAGTAAGCAAGACACTTCTGCAATTTACGCATACCCCTCATCTTCCTCGCTGGTGTCTCTGCAGGAGGGAGGAAGTTATACATGTAATATTATAATCTCTGAACATTAAGCACCAAAGATGCATAAGCCCCAGTACACCTTGTATGTACATGTATATTCACTTACTTGCAATAAGTACTTGCAATATGTACTGATGTGGTACATGTGATATTATAGTGCATGCATTCATTAGCACATGGAACACTATATCACACATTCAGGTTCACTTTTTAGCTTTGGAATTACAATTGAAAGCTCAAAACTTAGATGAAAAGCCATACAGTACAAGTGGGAATCACTGTATCCCATACACAGCTTGTTCTAACTGTACAACTGAATTGCTCTACTGTAAAGATACATGTAAATGCTTAGTACAATATAGCTTGCCTTCTTGGTCTTTTTCCTTTACTGCAATTAAAAGTACAGTGTATCAGTCACATGAAAAAGAAAACATGTGCATAAATCTAACACACTTCAGAATAAAGACATCTATTCTACAATGAAAATGCTTCTGTATATAGCAAAGGCAGAGGATATAATGGCATAGCTAATAAAACATGGCCGACATTACCTCGTCATTAATGGGAGTACATACATGAGAAACAAGTACATATCAGAGAGTCAGTAGACTCTCTGTGTAAGGATGTAGAGATACTCCTATACAAACAAAATGGCTCGAAACTCCCAAATGATGCAGTTTCCCGCCTTATGAGAAGTAAATAAAGGAAACAAAGTCTAACGACGACAACTATCCTGCTTCACTAGACTGTAGCCACTTTAGAAACTGTAAATATAACAATCTAGAATAGTGGTCAGGTAGTGAGTTTTCAAAATCTTTTTGGCAAATACGTATTATGAGAAGATTCTGTTTACTGTTTTTACTCTTGTGTATGCATAACTGTACAAATTAACATTAACGCCGCAGCATTCCAATGAGAAATATAAATATTTTACCTTGGGGGAGGTGGGGGAGGGTGTGGGGCAGTTGCGGGTGATCTGGAGGTGGGAAAACAAGGTTCCTAATTACACTCTAGTTCATGCCATGACTATTGCGGGCTAAAGGACACATATACGTGCGTACACCTGTTTTCCAGTACATTGCATGACTGCGAATGCAGCTAGCCTACTTCACTATCTCAGATAAAAATCATAGTCACGTCATATCCTGTATGGACCACCAAAAAGTGGTAAGGCAAATGCCCTATCTGTCCCACCGTCTCCGCCGGCCCTGCTGAATGGCATAGTGCCAAAAATTGGGAAAGGAGCATGCAACACTAACCCTACAATAAAGATTAACGGCATGGTGCTAGGCTTCTAGCCCCACTCATTTCTGCTGTGCATAGTCACATGAATCGCAGAAGGACAAACAAGAAAAGGTATCCAATTATAGAAAAGTGCTAGTAGCCCTTAGCTGTTCTCCATCAGGTGAAAGTCCTACATATGAAGATTCTGTTGGTTTAGAATCATGCACACAAAAGAAAGAAGCCATTTTGTGTGGAAACAAAAGTGAGCACTTATACCAAAGTTTTAAAGTAGACTGTTTTTAGAAGAAACCAACAGTTATATACCTACCTTCTGGGTACAGAAATGCTCATAGACCATGCTATGTCTCTAGAAAGGCTGATAAATGCAGCATTCAAGAGTTCTGAGCTGTTCTCTAGAAAGGCTGATAAATGCAGCATTCAAGAGTTCTGAGCTGTTCCACACATACATGTTAAAAACTAATAGGCATATCAGACCCATTGAGTTTCTGATAATTAATTACGGAAACCAAGTAAACTTCCTATCATGTAAGTACATAATGTATGGCTGTACCTCCTTGAGGCTTTTATTTTTCAAAAAGAAACAAAACTTGGTTGAACTTCACTTTAGGTATACACAATATTCTACAATTTATTGCTCTTATTTTTGTGTATACATAACTTATAATATATCCACTAGCATTAATGCCATAGCATCTCTAATAGGTAAAGCATTTATATACATACCTCTGCTTGTCTCCCTCCTCCCGACCTGGAGAACTGAAGCCATGAAAAGGAAAAAGCACATCAAATATCATGAATTAGGTGCAACAATAATATTAATTCAACATTTTAGTTTTTACTCTTGTGTACAAATTAACATTAACGCCACAGCATTCCATTGAGAAATATAAATATTTTACCTTGGGGGAGGTGGGGGAAGGTGTGGGGCAGTTGCGGGTGGGGGAGGGTGTGGGGCAGTTGCGGGTGGGGGAGGGTGTGGGGCAGTTGCGGGTGGGGGAGGGTGTGGGGCAGTTGCGGGTGGGGGTGGAAGAACTGAAGAAACTGTTTGGGGTGATCTGGGGGTGGCAAAACAAGCTTCCTAATTACACTGACTCTAGTTCATGCCATGGCTCTAGTTGTATCACTTAATGGAAATACTTTTACACTTGTACATATATATTTACCACATGTATGTGCAGAGAAGTGTGGGGATGGTGTGTCATAGTTAGTACTAGCATTTTCTAGTGCTGCTCATCCAGGAAACTTATGGTATATCCACTAGCATTAATGCCATAGCATCTCTAATAGGTAAAGCATTTATATACATACCTCTGCTTGTCTCCCTCCTCCCGACCTGGAGGACTGAAGCCATGAAAAGGAAAAAGCAGATCAAATATCATGAATTAGGTGCAACAATAATATTAATTCAACATTTTAGTTTTTACTCTTGTGTACAAATTAACATTAACACCACAGCATTCCATTGAGAAATATTTTACCTTGGGGGAAGTGGGGGAGGGTGTGGGGCAGTTGCGGGTGGAGGTGGAATGTGGAGTGGTTGGGGTGATCTGGGGGTGGCAAAACAAGGTTCCTAATTACACTGACTCTAGTTCATGCCATGGCTCTAGTTGTATCACTTAATGGAAATACTTTTACACTTGTACATATATATTTACCACATGTATGTGCAGAGAAGTGTGGGGATGGTGTGTCATATACATCTATTGGACTGGCAGCTTGGTCTTAAGGCAAGCAATAAGGAGATTGAGGTGTGTGTGTGTCTGTGTGTGTGTCTGTCTTTGCCTGAATGGTGTTTCTGGTACGACCATCCCAAGATTTAATAAAAGTGCTTATACATTGTATTCTTGAAAATTACCTTTCAGACCTTGAAAAGGGACATGGAGGTGTTCTGGAAAGGGAAGGAAAAGATATTCAGTTGGAACAGAAACATAAAAGGTGGTATGTATATACTACTGTAGCTACGTAATACTTAGTATTGCATATATATTTGTATATGTGTTAATACCTCATTAGTGTGTGTGTTGCAGTGAATGGATTACTAGAAGGAAAAGAGTAAGACACACATGTACAAGAGAGCAAACAATAGTACATGGGAGGGGGGGGATAGGGAGCTGAAATATATCCATGTTTTACACTTGTTTCACTGGTATTTTCGTTGTATGCACCTTGCAACGTGAGCCACACACCCTTTATGCTGCTCATGGTTACATGAAAACACACATGCATAATAATAAGGAAATGGCATTCGACTATATGAAAGTTAGTACTAGCATTTTCTAGTGCTGCTCATCCAGGAAAGGTTCTACAACGATTCTGTTAGCCAAAGGCACTGCCCACAGGGATTATATATAAGAAGCTGTTCCATGTGGAAATGAAGGTATATAGTGTAGCAAATTGTGTTAGACTGATACTACAACAAGCGATAGTTAATAATATATATACTCCCATGTTTATTACAGGCTATAAATTTATATTAAGATGTAGTATAACATGCATCTTCCTCTTCTTCTTGAGGTTCTAGGTTAGAAGGCATGAAAGAGGAAGAGCTCTCTAATATGTAAAGATTTATATACATACCTCTCCACATCTTGCCCATCTCCTTCCAGTGAGTCTGAGCTGAAAGAGCTGAAAGCCATGAAAGGTAAAAGCAGATTAAAAATCATGAATTGGGAGCAACAATACTTCAACATTTTAGTTTTTACTCTTGTGTACAAATTAACATTAACGCCAGAGCATTCCATTGAGAAATATAAATATTTTACCTTGGGGGAGGTGGGGGAGGGTGTGGGGCAGTTGCGGGTGGGGGAGCGTGTGGGGCAGTTGCGGGTGGGGGTGGAAGAACTGAAGAAACTGTTTGGGGTGATCTGGGGGTGGCAAAACAAGGTTCCTAATTACAATGTGGAAATACTTTTACACTTGTACATATATATTTACCACATGTATATGCAGAGAAGTGTGGGGATGGTGTGTCATATACATCTATTGGACTGGCAGCTTGGTCTTAAGGCAAGCGATAAGGAGATTGAGGTGTGTGTGTGTCTTTGCCTGAATGGTGTTTCTGGTATAACCATCCCAAGATTTAATAAAAGTGCTTATACATTGTATTCTTGAAAATTACCTTTCAGACCTTGAAAAGGGACATGGAGGTGTTCTGGAAAGGGAAGGAAAAGATATTCAGTTGGAACAGAAACATAAAAGGTGGTATGTATATACTACTGTAGCTACGTAATACTTAGTATTGCATATATATTTGTATATGTGTTAATACCTCATTAGTGTGTGTCTTGCAGTGAATGGATTACTAGAAGGAAAAGAGTAAGACACACGTGTACAAGAGAGCAAACAATAGTACATGGGAGGGGGGGGGATAGGGAGCTGAAATATATCCATGTTTTACACTTGTTTCACTGGTATTTTCGTTGTATGCACCTTGCAACGTGAGCCACACATCCTTTATGCTGCTCATGGTTACATGAAACCACACATGCGTAATAATAAGGAAATGGCATTCGACTATATGAAAGTTAGTACTAGCATTTTCTAGTGCTGCTCATCCAGGAAAGGTTCTACAAAGATTCTGTTAGCCAAAGCCACTGCGCACAGGGATTATATATATAAGAAGCTGTTCCATGTGGAAATAAAGGTATATAGTGTAGCAAATTGTGTTAGACTGATACTACCAAGTTTATAACAAGCGATAGTTAATAATATATATACTCCCATGTTTATTACAGGCTATAAATTTATATTAAGATGTAGTATAACATGCATCTTCCTCTTCTTCTTGAGGTTCTAGGTTAGAAGGCATGAAAGAGGAAGAGCTCTCTAATATGTAAAGATTTATATACATACCTCTCCACGTCTTGCCCATCTCCTTCAAGAGAGTCTGAGCTGAAAGGGCTGAAAGCCATGAAAGGGAAAAAGCAGATTAAAAATCATGAATTGGGAGCAACAATAATTCAACATTTAATTTTAATGAAAATTGTTTTACTCTTGTGTATACATATATATAGGCTTAAAAATACAGCATTCAAGGCTAATGGGCATGTCAGACCAGATAATTAATTACAGAAACCAAGTGGACTGTCCCCATCATGTAAGTATGGCTGTACCTCCTAGCTGCCTTTGTGTTTCTGTGTAAATAAAAAAGAAGCAAAATTTCACTTTAGATACACTTAATATTCTACAGTAAACAAGACACTTGCAACTTAGACATACCGATACATTGACTCCTCTTCCTCCTCGCTGCTCTCACTGGAGGATGGAGGAAGTTATACATGCAATATTATAATCTCTGAACATTAAGCACCAAGATGCATAAGCACTGTATGTACATGTATATTTAATAAGTACTTGCAATACGTAGTACTGGTGTGGTACATGTGATATTGCAGTGCATGCATTTATTAGCACATGAAACACTACGTCACACGTTCAGGCTCACTTTGTAGCTTTGGAATTACAATTGAAAGCTCAAAACTTAGATGGAAAACTGTACAGTACCAGTGAGAATCAATATACATGTGGTTTCAATTGTACAACTGATACACATATATACTGTAGCTTGCCTCCGTCGTCTCTTTCCTTTTCCTTTAGACCTGCAATTAACAGTTCAGTGTATTAGTCGCATGAAAAAAGATCATAAATCTAACACACTTCAGACTACTCTGCAATGAAAATCCTTTCAGTTATGTGAGGCTGAATGTAATACTGTACACATGTGCCTACGAGAGCATGGCCCTAAACTCTATGACCTCTTCTCCTGCTGATTCAAAATCACTAGATCAAGAAGGAGAAGAGCAAACACATCCACTGACTATACAATTAAAAATGCAGTGTTGTGTGTGAAAGGATCTCTATTGACATGTGTATTTTATCTCTATCTATATAATTACCGGGACAGCGGAGTGTCTTCTCCCTCACCCTCTCCCACTCCCTCTCCGTCTCGGTCTCTGTCTTCCTTTTCCTCTCCCTCTCCGTCTCTGTCTTCCTTTTCCTCTCCCTCTCTGTCTCTGTCTTCCTTTTCCTTTTCCTCTCCCTCTCCCTCCTCTCCCTCTCCCTCCTCTCCCTCTCCCTCTCCCTCTCCCTCCTCTCCCTCTCCCTCTCTTTCCTCTCCCTCTCTTTCCTCTCCCTCTCCCTCTCCCTCTCTTTCCTCTCCCTCTCTTTCCTCTCCCTCTCTTTCCTCTCCCTCTCCCTCTCCCTCTCTTTCCTCTCCCTCTCCCTCTCCCTCTCTTTCCTCTCCCTCTCCCTCTCCCTCTCCCTCTCTTTCCTCTCCCTCTCCCTCTCTTTCCTCTCCCTCTCCCTCTCCCTCTCCCTCTCTTTCCTCTCCCTCTCCCTCTCCCTCTCCCTCTCTTTCCTCTCCCTCTCCCTCTCTTTCCTCTCCCTCTCCCTCTCCCTCTCCCTCTCTTTCCTCTCCCTCTCTTTCCTCTCCCTCTCCCTCTCCCTCTCCCTCTCCCTCTCCCTCTCCCTCTCTTTTCTCTCCCTCTCCCTCTCTTTCCTCTCCCTCTCCCTCTCCCTCTACCTCTCTTTCCTCTCCCTCTCCCTCTCCCTCTCCCTCTCCCTCTCCCTCTCTTTCCTCTCCCTCTCCCTCTCCCTCTCCCTCTCTTTCCTCTCCCTCTCCCTCTCCCTCTACCTCTCTTTCCTCTCCCTCTCCCTCTCCCTCTCCCTCTCTTTCCTCTCCCTCTCCCTCTCCGTCTCTTTCCTCTCCCTCTCCCTCTCTTTCCTGTCCCTCTCCCTCTCCCTCTCCCTCTCCCTCTCCCTCTCCCTCTCCCTCTCTTTCCTCTCCCTCTCCCTCTCCCTCTCCCTCTCCCTCTCCCTCTCCCTCCCCCAGGTCCTCCCCATCTTCCATTCCCTCCAGATCCTCTCCCTCTCCCAGGTCCTCCCCCTCTCCCACCCTGTCCAGATCCTCTCCCTCTCCCATTCCCAGATCCTCCCCGTCTTCCATTCGCTCCAGATCCTCTCCCTCTCCCAGGTCCTCCCCCTCTCCCACCCTGTCCAGATTCTCTCCCTCTCCCTCTCCCTCTCCCGCCTGTGCAGGGCTGAAAGATATGAAAGGGAAAAAGCAGATTAAAACTCACGAATTGGGTGAAACAATAAATTAAATGATGGTTAATATTATCATGGATGTGACATGTCAAATGATGGGTATGATGGGGGACTCTGGTTATCTTGCAGTGAGGGACTGGGGGCAGATTAAAATTGAAATGGGAGCAAAAGGGATGGTTAGCTTTCATTGACGGTATATAGGGAATTTTTATTGGTGACTTAGGCATAATGGATGAACAGAAATTTTCTGGGAGTGAGGCACATGATGATGTTAATGTTGTAGGCTCCTAATTAAACGTAAAAGGTTCCTAATTACAGTCTAGTTCATGCTATGGATACCCAGAAATGGCTGGTGGAATGTGATGTCTTGCCTCCCAGTCACCCCATGCCTCCTGGACTGGAGGGTTTCTAGAAGGAAAAGTACACGAGAGTAGAGTAATCATTTGTACATACATGTCGGTATAGGAAGGGGGCGTAGGAGGCTGCAGCCTCTCAAGAGTTTGTAAAGGGGGACAGACAGAGCCTAGTTTTGGCAATATTACGGACGTCATTTTAGTGGTGTGTTTACACACTTTGATTAGGTCTGGGGGTGGAAACAAGGTTCCTAATTATATCTACATTGTACCTGCATATACCTACCTCTCATAAGCTTGGTCTACATCTTCGCTGAATGGACATAGAAGGGAAAGAGCAGGTCATAAATGAAATTGCAACACGAAATTTAAGTGTGTAAGGAGATTAGGTATACATTCATGTATGTAGTTACTACATGTATATATGTGCAGAGAAAGGTGGGGATGGTGTGTCTGTATACATACCTCTCTATTCGACCAGCAGCTGGGTCTGGTGGTGGTTGGGGAGTTGGGTGGGGAGCTTGACTGAAGAGAAATGGAAAGGAATGATCAGATCATGAATTGCAGAGGCAAAGATAGCATATCAAAAGTGGGGGGCAGGGCATTCATGAAGTTTGGAGTTATTTATTGTTATCTACATCCATTCTGAATACATCCAGCATAGGCTATTAGTATTTAATACATTCTTCATGACAACCTCCAATTTCGGGGGGTCCAGCCTCCCCACCCCCCGGTTCTCTGCCTTTGAATTGTAATATGTTCTGCATGCTAATATTGCAGACCTTGGAGGAGAGGTAGCATGAGCAACAAGTTCTCTTAAGAGATTAATCATCTCCCTGCATGTGAAAAGTGGTGTGCCATAATTGCAATTAGATTGGCATATGATATTATGTGTATATGAGTAACATGCTGTTTCAAGTAGATTTACCAACACATGCATGAGTAATAGAATCATTAGTTAACATACTGCTGCCCTTGTCTGTGTTCCGTTCTCATCTCTGTTAGCAATCTGAAAATAGGTTGACAGATTATCGTCACATACCACATGCAAGAGTGGCTTGCAATAAATTTAAATACCTCTATTAAATTAATGCTATCTTCATTCATCGAATATTTACATTTTAATTTGTATAGCTATGTGCGTCAGTTTCCACTTCATATTCTCCCATAATTGCAATTGTGAGGGTATATAATACTTTGTGTACAGTGGTAACATGCTGTTTCAAACAACACATGCATGAGTAATAGAATCATTAGTCAACATACTGCTGGCCATGTCCCTGCCGGTCACGTATCTCAGTTAGCAATCTGAAAATAGGTTGACAGATTTTCGTCACATACCACATGCAAGAGTGAAATTAATGCTTCTATTACAATGCATTGCCATACATCCTGCAAGTTTATTGTAGAGTACAAGCTCACGCTATTATAGCTCCTGAGTCCCCACCTCCCTGAGCTGTCCCCCCTCCGTCACCACCCTGAACTCCCCTCCCTCCATCACCTCCCTGAGCTCTCCCCCCTCCGTCACCACCCTGAACTCCTCTCCCTCCATCACCACCCTGAGCTCTCCTCCCTCCTCTGCCACTCTGTCCTGAACATTTAGTACACAAGTGGAGAGGGAGAGGAAAAAAAGCGTGTGTGAACATAGATCTTCTCTGTAAGGTATACATGGGATGGTACAGTGGTTGACTTTGATCAACACCAGCCTACATATACACAGTGACTAAGTCAGTCTAAGATCATCAGTGTATTATACATGAACACTTACCTCTGCCCCTGCCTCTTCCTCCGATTATTCTCCCTGGAGGAGTGTTGGCTGGATGGAGAAAAGAATGGAGTGAAAGCAGCAAAGGAGTCAGTAGACAGGTGTACTCCACACATTAATACACTGGAAATATTTAGCTAATGCTTATGCAGCTCTAATGGAGCACTAGGAACAAGTGTTAAATCATGTATATTTGCACAAATGATTATATACACTGGAGAACGAGCAACTATGTGCATTTTTCAGTAATGCTCACTCCATTTTTCGGTGGGTGAGTTTGCTCAGGCCTTGTGCAACTATGCGATGATTGTATACCTAAACTCATGACAAATACACCTCAACAGACACATACAGACCCTACTCAGGCCTCAGAGACACATACTCATTAGAGGTGGTTATTAACCCTCGGCACGCAAGGAAGACAAATGCACAGTGGTGTAAGTGTCTTCAGTGCAACAATGCATTGAAATAATGTTGCAAAAAACAAATAACACCGAGGGTTTGCACTGTAGTGCTATTCATTTTCAAAGAAAATTATCTCGGGTGAAAGCTAACCAACAATAGTGTAAGTTATGCTCTATCACTGAGCTATAGCGGCAGCTCAGCTGTCCACCTAATTCTCTATGAAACATGCTTTGAAAAGGAGAAAATCCTAGTCACAGGTATATGTATAGAGTTTCTTACCAGTTACCGCCACTGGGAGGAAAGAGTCTTCGTACGTGCATACTGGAAGAAACAAAACATTAGATTACTACACATCTGCCACGGAGTGTATATAAATTCAGTATACAGAGAAATGAACAGCAGCGCAGGGACTAATATACAATTTACACATATAGTATGAGCGGCCTGTGGGAACACACAAACCCATGAACAACAACTACTAGTTGAATGCTACGTATTGGAAGAAGCAAGATCTGCGCGTAGCGTGCGGGCAGTCTTGGGGCATCGTCCGATACATACATATATATATATATATATATATATATATGGAAATCCTGCGCCAGCTGTACGACTATGTCGGCTTGCTCCGCTCGCCAATGACACTAGCTGCTTTTTTTCACTATTTAGTGTTGGACGAGATGCGCGCGCACTCTAGTCTATTTCAACTCACTGTTTAGATGATTCTGTTCAATGTGCTTTAGCACTTCTGAACAACTGAACTCAGATGCATCGATATCGCGATGCTACTTTGAATAACGTTGTGCGTCGCACGCAATGCAATCCGATTGGTCCAATTGTATGGCTTCATTAGTCACATCCCAGAACACTCCTGAACACTGCACTTACATATTTCCACTAAATGTGGAAATTGGTGTGATGGTAAAGCTTAATACCCCAATAATCAACATTGTGATAAAATCTATGTAAACCATGTAAATCTTGTACAAAATAGCGTCAGGCAAGCATTACTGTATCTAACTAACAAAAGCTCTGCCAAATATGGAAATAGGTGTGCCAGTAAAGCTTAATAATAATAATACTCATGAAGCTACCATAGCATTACTGCCATTGACCACGCACCCACAATCATGGGCGGAGCCACAAACACATGCACATACAGACAAATCCTTACCACCTGTTCCTCCCTCACCCGAGGAACATAACTTACCATCCCTTTGCCCCTCAACTCCAGCCAGCTGCAGATCTTCAGCCAAGGACTGAAGTTGACTAGGGCATGAGTCATCACCATACAATTTTTGTTTACGTGCATCCCAGACACCTACAACATATTCCTTCACTAAGCTGAGTAAATCGTCAAAGTTGTATTCCCAAAGCTCACTTCCTAAAACATATGCAGTTTTCTCTATACTATTAAGCTTGTCAAACTCTGCATATCCGTTCCCTAAAAGCTCCTGAAGCTTCTCCACAAAGGTGTCTCTAATATTACTATAGGCTGAACACTCCCACAACACATGAACTACACTCTCACACTCAGCACCACACAACACACACTCTGATTTGCCTTCTCTACCTCTATGCCTGCCTAGCTCTTCATTCAAGCCATGTGTTCCTGACCTGAACTTAAACAAGAGTCTAGTTCCTGCATCACCAACCCCACGCAAATACCTCTTAAATTCTACTTCCTTCCCAAACCTTTTGTACATATCTAATTTTACTTTACTATTCAATCCTTCCTCAAACTGCTTACCCTCCCTTTCACTAAGATCTCCTCTACACAAGCCAAAAATGAAGCTAGTGAACTCTCTCCCCTCTTAATATCCTCCCCCCATTCATGCTTATCCAAACCTAATGACACAAAGAGTTCATCAACCACTCTACCCCATGCTTTCCTTTGTCTACCTCTACGAGGCTTAGTTTCCCATTCCCGACTGAATAATTGCTTTGGATATCTATCCTCAGGCATTGATACTAATTTATACCACCACTTTAATTTAGCTCTATCCCTTCTACCCCTCAATGATTCTAAACCCATATCACCTCTAACTGCTTCGTTACAAGTTTTAGATGAACAGCCCAGAATCCTTTTAGCTCCCCCCAGAATAATGGACTCTAATCCAGCTACTTGACCCTTATTACCCTCCCAAATCTCCCCTCCATACTCTATACTAGGTCTAATCACAGAAAGAAGCAACAGCCTACGTGCAGTTAGGTTAATATCTCGATTGCTAATAACACTATGCAACTGATTTACCCTTTTCCTGCCATTATTAATCACCTTTTTAATATGCACATCCCATGCTCCATTACTTGCAAAATCTATGCCTAAATAACAGTAACTTGAAACCTTAGGAAGCTCATGTTCTCCCCACTTCCACCTACCCTCAACTCTATCCTTAGAAAACACCATCACTGCACTCTTACCCACATTAGCCTTTAGTCTCCACCTGTTACAGTACCTATATACAACATCAATAAGCTTCTGTAGGCTTTCCCTTGACTCACTAACACCTACAAAATCATCAGCAAACAACATTCCTCCCATCCTCTTACCACTACTAATCTCTATCCCAAGCCCAGCCTCTTCTACATCCTTTAATAAGCCATTTATAAATACTGAAAATAAAATTGGGGATAAACTACAGCCTTGTGCCACGCCCTGCTCCACCCTAAATGCAGCCGACTTCTCCCCCTCTAACAATATGGCACTTCTAGATGCTTCGTACATATTCTTAATTACACGCCACATCCTTCCTTTCACACCCATATCCCATAGCTTTACCCACAAACCATCACGCCACACAGTATCATAGGCTTTACGTACATCTAAAAAGAAAGCATATGTATGTTTACCCTCCCTCAACCTGCCTTGCACAATCTCATTCAATGAGTAAACATTATCCATGCAACTCCTGTTAACTCGAAATCCAGCCTGACCTTCATGCAATACCCCTCCCTTATCTAAACACTGCACCAATCTATTGTTAAGCACTTTACAATACACTTTCCCTACAACACTCAGTAATGTAATACCTCTGTAGTTCCCTGGATCCTCTCTATCCCCTTTCTTAAATAGGTTAACAATAAGGCCCTCTCTCCATTGCCTAGGGACAGCCTCCTCATGCCAAACAACTGAAAATAACTGCTCTAACAAGCTAACCATTCCAGAACCACCATACTTTAGCAACTCACCCACTAACCCATCACTACCACCTGTCTTACTATTCTTTAGTTTCCTAAGGCATTTGGCAATCTCGGCCTTTTCTATCCCCTTATCTAAAAAGGCATCCTCACATGACCCTGACATCCTACCACAAGCTTCTACTTTACTTTCGACCTCCTCTTTCCAATCATCATCAAAATCACTATCTACACTAACCCTACCCAAATGCTGATAATGCTTCTGTAACACTTCCAGCTTGCCTTTTGTACTAGTTACAGACACTCCCTCAACACCCTTCAAGGAATCAATACCTCTGTTCTTAGCCTTTGTTCTCTTACCAACAAAAGCCCAAAATTCTTTCCTATTCCCCTCAAAATCTACATTAGCTTTCTCAACTACTTCCTTCCACACCATAAGCTTCTTTTGCCTTACTAATTCCTTCACCTCCTTACGCAATCTACAGTATTCATCCCATATGTCTTCCCTACCCCTGATAACCTTCTTGTAAACCTCTCGCCTCAAACTAATCTTATCCTTAAGCTCACTATCCCACCATCTAGCTGCTCTGCCACAAACGATCATTTCTTCCCCAACCTCCTTTTTTGCTACCCTATTTACAATACTCTCCCACTCATGCAGAACTCCACTCACTAACTCATGTCCTTTAATGCCCTTTTGCACCTTATTTTTAATGCTCTCTGAAAGCTTAATACCCAATTATCAACATTGTGATTAGATCTCTGTAAACAATGTAAATCTTGCAATAAAACAACAAATAGCCTCAGGCAAGCATTACTGTATCTCACTAACAAAATGGTGTGCTGGTAAAGTGTAATACACCAATGATCAACGCTATGATAAGTAAGATCTCTGTAAACAATGTAAATCTTGTAATATAACAACAAATAGCCTCAGGCAAGCATTACCATATCTCACTAACAAAAGTTTCACTAAATGTGAATATTTGTATGGTGGTAAACCTAAGTACTGGCAGTTACACAGAGCCTATAACTCTTCATGCACACACTATTATTTGTACTGCTAATTCAGTTTAACTAATGTACAATGCATTAGATAATACGTTTGTTACGAAGTAAACTGCAAAATAGCGAAATGTATGTACCTAGGTCCAGAAAAAATGACAGGAGACAAGTAAATTCAGGAAATTTGAAAGGAAGTACAGGGAAAGGAGACAAGATTGGGACACAGATATGTTATGATATATCAACGTAACATTATATTTACTTGTAGCTATGTAACTTATCGTTAATCCTTGTGTTTCTTCCTACATTACATTTCAATTTACTATAAAATGAACAAAGTAAGCATCACAACGAACACTGTAAATAATACCACTCTCACACGTAACACAACACGCTGTGCATCCAGCGGCCTGTGCATGGGAACTCGCAAATCACAACACTGGCTGGTTTTAACATTACTGAGTGATGGGCCACTCTACCCGATTAGTATTACTCTACTACAACTCACTGTATAGATGTTCTTTGACCAAGTGGTCATAGACTTCCTTTGCGGCCATCACATATCTCCGTCTGGCGCGAAACCGCGCCAGACAGCCAGGAACGCCGCAGGCAACCAGGCCAGCCTGGTTCCTGCAGCGTTCCTGGCACCTATTCAAAAATGTGGGTCTATATCGCCTTTGTAGAGCAGCCACAGACATCACGATTTGAAGATTCAAACTCTGATGCCATAATTATATATTGCAGTAGCGCGCGCGCGTAAATGCCTGTTCTACAATCCGATTGGTCCAATTGTATGGCTCATGCGCGCGAACTTTTGATTACATACCAGAGAGAGTCGATAGACTCTCAGTGTAGGAATGGCACCAAAATCGCATCCCAGAACTTCTGAACACTGCACTTACATATTTTAACTTGCTTCACGTTGTCTATGCTGAACATGCATAGCTGTAGTCTAATCCAGTGCACCTGTATGGCAATTTGTAGTAAAAGAAGTATGTTTGATACAAATTATAGTATGTATTATATAGAATTAGCTCTGGAAACATATTTACACATGTACACGGACACATGATAGATTATTTCAATGTGCACAAGTGTGGGGTATAAACAAATGTTGTTTTCCTTCTTTAAACTTCCCCTTTATAAGAGATTATAGTTAGTTGGGATATAATTCACCCAACAAGCAACAAGTCCACCAAAATGGCACCAAAATCGCATCCCATGTGTAATAGAAGCCATGATGTCTATGGGATCATACATGATGATGTGTTTTGCTGTAGAAGCCATTGTGTACATGTACACATGTATTGTAAACTAGTACATGTTCACAGTATTCCCAATCACAAAATGTTAGACATTGAGACTCAAACACCAGCTGATATAGCATGGTGTAGCTCAGGGCCGTAACTAGGATTGAATCCTAGGGGAGGCTTATTAATTATTCATTAGCCTACATATGTACATGTGCGCATGCGCGTACGACCGCACGAGTAGGTACTCGCGACACTGCAGGTAGTACGCGACCTTTAGCTTGCGTGAACTGAAATTCCCGTGCTTTCATTTCGTTTTACACGCTGTATTCATAAGAACCAAAAAATCGACGAAGCTACCTCAATGCTAGTTACACCCCTGATTTGGTCGGTACTGCCTTACAACTTCTTACTGCTTGCGCTCTCGCTTCTGGTTAGCTGCTGCTTGCGATGTCCCTCGCGGGTTGTTAGGCCTAGCCTTATAGCTGCTGTTTGCGTGCGCTCGCTCGCGGCGAAGCCTAATAAATTATTCATAAGGTCAAAAACAGGGGAGGCAACTGCCTCCTCTGCCACATGCTAGTTACGTCCCTGTTAGCTGGTACATGACTTGTTATATGACCTTGCAGAAATAAGTTAACTGGGGTATGTATAGCCAAGTGCAGAGAGGGAGGAAGGAGCAGCTGCTTGATTTTGCTGGAGAATGGGTCTCTGCAACACCATTTGGCTCACCTTATTAGCTCATCACTTATCAATAATTCTACTGTTACATAGCCACTTTTGAGAGAGGGGTGTGTACTCATGAAGTGAAGGAACTGAAATAACTGATGATGCTTTGGATAATAGTCTTCACAACTCACTGGATTTCCACAGAATTTGCTCATTGACAATATCAGGAGATTGGGAATATATTATACAAACTCTCTGATGGACAGTGTGATGGACAGTGCACCACTGCATAAAATGAAGCCAAAACTGCTGTTGGTCCTTTTATACAGTAAAGATATAAGGAACCACTCTAAGGAAAGACTACATTCTGCGGCAAACCTGAGATACTTAGTGAGCCACACGGTGCACTCTAGTCCTATCATTACTTGGAACCAAGTCTGAAGTATACTTTTGCTCTCTTTCTACAGGTCCTATTTGAAGGAAATATGCTACTGAGGTATTCCTACAGGTGATCCCTTAAGGAACCATGCAATAGAGAGACCATACCCTGTCAATACTCAGTGAGCTATTGTGCAGACTTATATTTGTATGGTTAAAACAGCACACTTGGTGATTAATTCAACCAATGAACTGCTATGGCTCTTTTTCTACAGGAGAGACAATAAGGAACTGCTCCAAATGGAAACTATATTCTGTGGTTAACCTGTCAGATACTTGGTGAGCCACACTGTGCACTACATTGCAACACTGTAGTTGTGTGATTGGGACTAAGTCTGAACTATTGTTGCTCTTTTTCTACAGCAGGTGATATTTTGAAGAAATGTGCTACAAACAGGTGAATCCCTAAGGAACCACACTATGGAGAGACCATATCCTGTCAGACAAGCTCAATAAAATTAGGTGAGCTATTGTGTAGACTTCTATTTGTAAAGCAAAAACAACACTATTAGTGATTAGACCAATCACTAAACTGCTATGGCTCTTTTTCTACAGGAGAAATAATCATGAACCGCTCTGACAACATTCTGTGGTCAGATACTAAAGGTCAGCCACACTGTGCACTATCATTGAAACACCTTAGTTGTGTGATTGAAACAAGGCTTGAACTACTGTTGCTCCTTTTCTACAGGCAATATTTTAAAGAAATGTGCTACAGATACGTGGTCCCGGAACTGCGCCATGGAGAGACCATATCCTCTCCGACAGTTTTGATACTCAGTGAGCTATTGTGTAGACTTTTATTTGTAAGGTTGAAACAGCACACTTGGTGATTCAATCAATGACTAAATTGCTATAGCTCTTTTCCTACAGGAGAGATAATAAGGAACCGCTTCAAAGAAAGATAACATTCTGTGGTAAACTTTTCAGACACTAGGTGAGCCACACTGTGCACTGTAGTCCTATTATTGCAACACCATAGTTATGTGATTGAAACAAGGTCTGAACTACTGTTGCTCCTTTTCTACAGGTGATATTATAAAGAAATGTTCCACAGACAGGTGATCCTTTAAGGAACCGCACTATGGAGAGACCATATCCTGTCTGACAATTTTGATATTCAGTGAGCTATTGTGTAGACTTTTATTTGTAAGGTTGAAATAGCACACTTGGTGATTCAACACATGACTAAACTGCTATGGCTCTTTTCCTACAGGAGGAACTGTTCCAAAGGGAGATCATATTGTGTGGCAAACCTGTCAGATACTTGAGCCACACTGTGCACTGTAGTCCTATCATTGTAAACAGTGTGATTGGAACCAATTGTAAACTAGCTATACTGTTTTTTTTTTTCTACGTTATCCTTAAGGAAGTATACTATAAATGAACCATATTCCTAAAGGTGATCCCTTAAGGAACTATGCTTTGGAGAGACCATGTCTTGTCAGAAAAGTCTGATACTCAGTGAGCCACAGTGTACACTTTTATTTGTACCATTGAAGCATCATACTTAGTGTATAGACCAATATATGAGCTACTGTTGGGTCTTCTACAGGAGAGATAATAAGAAACCACTCCAGGAGAGACAGTATTATGTGGCAATCCAGTCAGATACTTTGTGAGCAACACCATGCATCCTCTTCCTATCATTCAACACTTCACTTTAAAGATTAGAGCAAAAACGGATCTACATTTTCTACAGATGATTCCATAAAGAACTATGGGTATAAGAAGATCAAGGAAAGTCCAGTACTCAGAGAATTATACTATATATATACTGTTGAAACACCTCACTAGGTGACTAGATCAATGTCTAAACTGCTATTGGTTCATTTCTACAGGGGATAAGGAATCACTCCAGCAGAGACCACATGTGGGAAACCAGTCAGATACTTGGTGAGCCACACTATGCTATAATTCAACACTTTAGTTGGGGGATTAGAAAGCAAGCAAAGACACACAGGGAAAATGGTCCATGAATACGGACTTCAAGGGTTAAAAGGGTCCGTATTTACACCGTGCGGACTCCGTACGCATGTTGCAAAAGTCCGCTTAAGTCCGTCTAAGTCCGTAGAGATGCCATCGGACTTACACGGTGTAAATACGGACACTTTTAACCCCGTATTCATGGACCAAACAGATCTACTTTTGTTTCTTATTCTACAGGTGATCCGTTAGGAACTACACTGTAGAGACACCATGAGCCATGCAGCAAGACTGATCCTTATAATTATATGGTTATATATATATATATATATAGGTGATGGAACTGCACTGTGAAGAGGCCATATTCTAGGTCTGATAAGGGACTGCATTATGGAGAAACCATGCTATCATTATAATCATTATGTAATTTATCAACATAAAATATTTGCTTAATCTTCAATATTGTTAAGATATAAAAAAGCATAAAGAAACATCATTACACTGGTATAACATAAACTGCCAGTCTTGCCAAAATTAATGGCATGGTCTCTCCGTAGAGTAGTTTTTCTGTACAAAAGAACCAACCCTTGATGTAACCACCAAAATACAGTACTAGTGTTTCAATTGCTGTGTGGTTCACTGGGTAACAGGCTTGTCTGACAGAGAATCTGGTCTTTCTACAGTGCAGTTCCGGGATCACCTGTAGAATAAGAAGCAAAAGTAGATCAGTCTTCGCTGTAATCCCCCAAGTAAAGTGTTTTAATGATAGGACTATAGAATGCTCACTCTGGCTCACCAAATATCTGAATAAAGCATAATCTCCCCTTTGAGTGGTTCCTTCTTCTCTCTCCTGTACAAAACCAATAAAGTTCCGATATTGGTCTAACCACCAAATACAATCTTTCAATAACAGAACTCACAGAGTGTCGGACTTGTCTGACAGAATATGGTGTCTCTACAGTGCAGTGCCGTAAGGCATCACCTGCAGAAAAAGACTAATTCCAACTTTGCTTACCCAAGCCGTGTGGCTAAGTATTAAAATATGGTCTCTCATTGGAGCAGTTCCTTATTTTCACTCCTGTACAAAAGAACCAATAGCAGTTCCAACATTGGTGCAATCACCAGTACAGTGTTTTAACAGCAGAATTAAAGATATACACAGTATAGCTCACTGAATATCACATCAGTCTGACATGAAATGTGGTCTCATATAGTGTGGTTCCTACCTGTAGAAAGAGAACCAACAATAATTCAGACTTTCTTCTTATCCCCCAAGTAAAGTGTTTCAATGATAGGACTAGAATGCTCAGTGTGGCTCACCAAATATCTGAAATCTCCCCCTTGAGCATTTCCTTATTTTCTCTTCTGTACCAAACAACCAATAGAAGTTTCGATAATGGTTTAACTACCAAGTAAAGTCTGCACAATAGCTGATTGAGTATTTAGATTTTCTGACAAGATATAGTCTCTCCAAGGTGAGGTTCCTTATATAGAACAGTTCCAAATATCATCTGTAGAAAAGAGCAACAGTAGTTCATATTTAGTTCCAATCACCCAACTACAGTTTAACAATACAAGGACTACGGTGTGGCTCACCAAGTATCTGACAGGATTGCCACATCTCTTTGCTTATTATCTCTCCTTTTGAAAAGTGCCATAGCAGTTTAGTCATTGATTGAATCACCAAGTGTTCTGTTTCAACCTTACAAATAAAAGTCTACACAATAGCTGACTGAGTATCAAACCTGTCGGACAGGATATGGTCTCTCCATAGTGCGGTTCCTTAAGGTATCACCTGTCTGTGGAACATTTCTTTATAATATCACCTGTAGAAAAGGAGTAACCCTTGTTTCAATCGCACAACTACTGCAACAGTGTTGCAATAATAGGACTGCAGTGCACAGTGTGGCTCACCTTCAGTATCTGACCACAGAATGTTGTCTTTCTTTGGAGCGGTGTTCCTTATTATTTCTCCTGTAGAAAAAGAACCATAGCAGTTTAGCCATTGGTCTAATCACTAATTGTGTTGCTTTTACTTTACAAATAGAAATCTACTCAGTGTATGAATGATAGCATTGTCCCCAGGTGTTTCCCACTCTCTGGCAACTATGCATGCCTCGGTGGTGCTCCTCAAGTCAATTTATGGGGATAGACCATACACAGCAATTCATATTTTTATACACTGTACTATAGCTATAACATACTGTGTGATATAGTATAATGTAAAGAACATTTACAATTCCTCACTGTTTAGGGAATCCATTTCAAGTTCTCATCAACAGCAGAGACTGTCCTCACCTAGATGGTCTCCCACCTCCCAACAGTGGAGATACCACACTGCCTAGCCAAGACTGAATATGTAGTTTAATAATAATATACACATGCTAAATATGTAGTTCATGCACATGGTAAATATGCAGTTTATACACATGATAAAACAATATACATGGTGCATATACACATCTCATTAACACAACTATCAATGACTTAAAATCTCATAATTATGAGATTTAATAATGTTTACATAACCATTAGATCCATGGATGTCACAGTAACTATGTCATCCAGGGATACTCTGACATGAAGGTAGGAAGGATATGATCTGCTTGTGGAAATACTTGTAGATGAGGACAATCTTCATTATGCTATCTACTGTTTGGGACTATACATAAATTGATCTTACTCCATAAAAGTGAACTGCATGATCATTATATTTCACACAAATGGATGGCAGCATCCCTGTTTCATCCACAGATGTCCACACACACTCACACACTACCTACCTACCTATACCTCCCTCAGAGAATCCCTGGATGACTGATATCCCTGGTCTGTCCACACACACACTACCTACCTCCCTGTCAGAGTAGTGTGTGTGTGGACATCTGTGGATGGACAAGGGATGCTGCCATCCATTTGTGTGAAATATAATGATCATGCAGTTCACTTTTATGGAGTAAGATCAATTTATGTACAGTCCCAAGCAGTAGATAGCATAATGAAGATTGTCCTCATCTACAAGTATTTCCACCAGCAGATCATATCCTTGATAATCATATCCTTGATAACAATAGGTTTATAAGCAAGAAATTCTATTTATATCACTTTACCATCCACAATCGAACCACTTTCATGTAATCCAAAATTCAAATCCTATGTAGGACCACAGAGAATGAGGCTGTAGCGAGTTACATGTATGTTATGTAATCACATCATCTAGTAATCACAGTCACGTGAGACTCATTTCCCGCCATCTGGTCACTTCTCACGTCGGCAACAACGCACCCCGAATGCCCAAGCTGTGGAAGACAACATGACACACAGAAGAGAGAACAGTGCCCAGCCTTTGGGAAGTCCTGCCGCAAGTGTAAAAAATGTAACCACTTTGCCGCCAAGTGTCGGAGCAAGAAGAAGAAGCCTGGGGCGGTGCGTGCTGTAGATGAGGAAGAGCCCGTCCAAGACACAGATGACAGTGAGGCGTACCCTATTCAGGTGCATGTACATTGCCTCGACGACTCACAACTAGTCACATTGCGATTGCAGGCCAGCAGTTATGTCCGGTTCCAAGTTGACACAGGAGCTCAATGTAACGTGCTGCCTCTGGGAACATACAAGGAAGCCACCGGGGACAGGTCCCTGAGTGAAGTCTCTACAGTTAAAACCAAAGTCACTGCCTATGGAGGGGGCACCCTATCTGTTGTAGGATCTGTCAAACTCAAAGTCTGGAGGGGAAAGAAAAAGTACAACATAAACTGCAAACTCATTGACTCGAACAAGATCCGCCCACTCCTTGGACGGAAAGCATGCCTAAGGATGGGTGTAGTCACATACTTGGATAATGACCAGCTCCGCAAGCCCAACACTGGAGATGCACCAGTGTTTGCAGTGATGGACACAGGCCCCCTCTCAGTGGAGCAGCTCAAAGCAAAACACCCAGAAGTGTTTGGGCCAGGTGTGGGACGTCTCGAGGGGAAGTACCGTATTGTGCTAGACAACAACACACCTCCAGTGCAACACCCGCCACGCCGGGTACCTGTTCCTCTGCGTGAAGCTCTCAAGGACACCTTGGATGACCTGGTACAGCAAGACATCTTAGCGCCAGTACAACAACCGACACCGTGGATTAGCTCTATTGTCATAGTCCCGAAAAAAGACGGCAAGCCCCGCATATGCCTGGACCCCAAACACCTAAACAAAGCCATTCGTCGTGAGCATTACCCACTCCCCACCATCGAGGATGTTGCAACACGCTTGTATGGGGCCAAAGTCTTCACTGTCATGGATGTCCGCAAGGGGTTTTGGCATGTGGAGCTGGAGGAAGACTCATCGCTCCTCACCACTTTTAACACTCTATTTGGTCGATACTGCTGGAAACGTATGCCATTCGGCATATCGTCGGCTCCAGATGTTTTCCAACAGCGCAGCCACGAATTGATTGAAGGGCTACGGGGTGTGGAGGTGGTCTTTGTGGTTGTTGGATTTGGAGATACAGTGCAAGCAGCTACCAGAGACCATGACAGCAACCTGGAGGCTTTCCTCCACCGGTGTGCCGAGAAGGAAGTCAAGCTGAACAGCGACAAGATCAAGTTGAGACAGTCTGAGGTGCCCTTTATTGAACACATTGCTACTAGGGAAGGCCTCAGAGCAGACCCGAACAAAGTGAAGGTGATCACGGAAATGCCAAGGCCCACTGATGTAACTGGAGTCCAACGGTTACTTGGGATGTCCCAATATCTGGCAAAGTTTCTGCCTCAACTATCTGACCTCACTAAGCCCTTGAGGGAGCTTACCCACAAGGAGGTTGAATGGGTGTGGGACCAGCTGCAAGAGAGAGCATTCAAACAGCTGCAAGAAGCTATCACCAGTACACCAGTTTTGAGGTATTACAACCTGGCGGAAGATGTCACCATTCAGTGTGATGCCTCCCAAGCGGGACTTGGGGCAGCACTCATGCAGGGTGGGCAGCCAGTGGCCTATGCATCCCGGGCCCTAACAGACACAGAAACCAGGTATGCACAAATCGAGAAAGAGCTGTTAGCCATTGTCTTTGCATGCAACAAGTTTGATGCGTATATTTATGGCAGGGCCGTGGTGAATGTGGAGTCGGACCATCAGCCACTGGAGAGTATCATGCAAAAGCCACTCAATGATGCACCCAAACGACTCCAACGAATGCTCATGCAGCTCCAGAAATATACACTTCAAGTATGCTACAAGAGAGGTACACAAATGTATCTTGCTGACACACTGAGTTGTGCTTTCCTGCCAGAGAGCACGAAGAGGGTGGAAATACAGAAGCTGGAACACATCAACCACCTAGAGTCTCTCGCAATGACACCAGAGGACCTACAACGGCTGCAACTGGCAGCAGCTCAGGACGTAGCTATGCAGGAACTCAACCAAGTCATTCGTCAGGGCTGGCCTGAGATAAAAGCCCAGTTGCCAGAGGCCGTTCAGCCCTACTTTGTCTTTCGGGGGCAGATGACAGTACAAGATGAATTAGTCTTCAAGGGTCAGCAAGTGGTGATACCGGCAGCACTCCGGACAGAAATGATGGTAAAATGCCATGCAGCACATATTGGAGTGGAAGGGTGCCTGCGAAGAGCCAGAGACTCCATGTACTGGCCAAGAATGTCGGCTGACCTCAAAGACTACATATCCAGATGCGACGTATGTCTCGCACACCAAGACTCACCACAGAGAGAGACACTCCTACAGCATGAAATTACCTCTCGACCGTGGGCCAAGGTCGGTGCAGACCTTTGCGATCTAGAGGGACAGATGTTGTTGATTGTGTGTGACTACTTCAGTGGATTCATTGAGGTGGAGCGGCCTCGCTCAACTACGTCCGGCACAGTAATCAAGGCCCTGAAGAGTCTGTTCGCACAATATGGAGTCCCATAATGAGGGATTCTCATAATGAGGGATTTTATAATGTCGTTGATAGTTCACATAACCATCAGATCTGTGGATGTCACAGTAACTGTGTCATCTTGGGGATACTCTGACAAGGAGGTAGGTTGTGTGTGTATGGCCATCTGTAGACAGACCAGGGATGTCACAGTAACTATATGTGTCATCCAGGGATACTCCAACAGGGAGGTAGTGTGTGTGTGTGTGCGTGTGTGTGCGTGTGTGTGTGTGCGTGTGTGCGTGTGTGTGTGTGTGTGTGTGTGTGTGTGTGGACATCTGTGGATGGATCAGAGATACAGCCATCCATTTGTGTGAAATATAATAATCATAATCTTTTATGGAGTAAGATCAATTTATGTACAGTCCCAAGCAGTAGACAGCTTAATCAAGATTGTCCTCGTCCAATCTACTGGAATGCAAGAATTTCCACAAGTGGATCATATCCTTGATAACAATAGGTTTATAAGCAAGAAATTCCATTTATATACCTTTACCATCCACAATCGAACCACTTTCAGGAGATGGAAGAACTCAGGAAGCCACTGAAAAGTAAATGTAGAGATTAAAGATTCCAAAGCCTGTGAATTTATGTATAATGTTATAACAACACAGTTACCTGTCTATGGTACCAAAAATCCAGCCACAAGTTGACTTCACTTGTCGAAAGTGCATTGAAACTTGAGATAGGATATAGAAGAGGCTGAGCTAGGGTGATAGAGATTGGAGGGATGTTAACTGATGAATGTGGTAGTGAGTCAAGGGGAAGCCTCCAGAAGCTTATTGATGTTGTATATAGGTAAATATACTGTAACAGGTGGAGACTAAACGAGATATTAACTTAAGTACACGTAGGCAAAATGTGTACCATTCTACCACACCTCAGAAACTCGGACCCAGATTCAATTCTATTTCAGAGACCAGCAGCTGTCAACACTGATGCCTTTAAGTTTTCCTTCCTCATGCTATTTTCACTTGGACTGCACTGTCCCCTGACATTCAGAACAGTTCTTTACTATTACTATACTTTAGCTAGTTTTAACAATATGGGTACACTATTTATGTTAGCATAGTTGCTACTTTGTGTGTCCATGCTATATGCAGAATTATAAAAAATACCTCATGCACTGTTTGAATAGATGTCACAGGGACCAGGCTGGCCTGGTTGCCTATTGTGTCCCTGACAGTTGTGCCCGATTCCGGGCAAGACGCTGCCACCTTCGGCGGCTTGAGAGGGAGACCAGTAAGGAACAGCTCAAATCAAGGAAAAAGGTCCTTTTTGTGAAGAATTCTCCCACACAATTAGTAGTATAGGTATTATATACCCCACACTTGTACACAGTGAAATAATCTATCATGTGTCTGTGTACATGTGTAAATACGTTTTCAGAGCTAATTCTATAATTTGTATCAAACATATCTCTTTTACTAAAAATTGTCATACAGGTGAACTTGATTAGTCTATGCATGTTCAGTATAGACAACGTGAAGCAAGTTAAAATATGTAAGTGCAGTGTTTAGGAGTTCTGGGATCGTGCAGGCATGAGCCATACAATTGGACCAATCGGATTGTATTGCGTGTGCCACACGTTATTCAAAGTAACATCAGAGTTCAGTTCAGTCACTTTGGATCGTTGATGTCAGTTGGCAATATACTACAGTATAAAAGGACCAACAGCAGTTTTAGCTTCATTTTATGCAGTGGTGCACTGTCCATCACACTGTCCATCAGAGAGTTTGTATAATATATTCCCAATCTCCTGATATTGTCAATGAGCAAATTCTGTGGAAATCCAGTGAGTTGTGAAGACTATTATCCAAAGCATCATCAGTTATTTCAGTTCCTTCACTTCATGAGTACACACACCTCTCTCAAAAGTGGTACTTCATGAGTACACACACCTCTCTCAAAGGTGAGCCAAATGGTGTTGCAGACCCATTCTCCAGCAAAATCAAGCAGCTGCAATCGAATTGTATTGCGTGTGCCGCACAACGCAGTTCAGTCGCTTTGGATGGTTAACTAGTTGATGTCACGGCTTTTGAAGGTGTTCAAGCCGAAAACTTCTGACAATACGCAAGGAACTGCCAGACACGGTGCAGGAACCAGGCTGGCCTGGTCGCCTGCAGTGTGTCTGGCTGCAGGACCCAATTTATTACAAAGACCCAATTTATTACAAAGGGTCGCCATGTCAAGGCTCAGAAAGACATTTTGAAACACATGCAACAGAACCATGGGAACAGTGAGTTGAAGTAGACTAGAGTTGGCACATCTCGTCCAACACTGAATAGTGTAAAATACAGCTAGTGTCATTGGCGAACAGAGCGAGCCCACCTAGTCGTCCAGCTAGTGCAGGATTTCCATGTATGTCTGTATGTATGCATGTATGTATCGGACGATGCCCCAAGACTGTCTGCACGCTACACGCATGCAGGCCTTGCCATTATGGGGTGGAAACCGATGGACACAATTGCAATTATGGGATGGAAACTGATGGACATGTAAACATTAAAGGTTTTAATATTTGATGTTGTATGCAGCACTAAAGTGCAGAACCAGCATTGCGTGCGCCGCACAACGTTATTCAAAGTACAATGTAGCATCTTACAGAGTTCAATTCAGTCACTTTAGATGGTTTATGTAAGTTGGCAATCACTATTATGGCGTTTGAAGGAGTTCAAGCCGAAAACCTCCAAGAGTATGCAAGGAACTGCCAGACACGCTGCAGGAACCAGGCTGGCCTGGTCGCCTGCAGCGTGTCTGGCTGCAGGACCCAGTTCGCTACCAAGGGTCGCCATGTGAAGGCTGTGACGGACATCTTGAAACATATGCAACAAGACCACGGAAACAGTGAGTTGAAGTTGACTAGAGTTGGCGCATCTCGTACAACACTGAATAGTGTAAAAACAGCAGGCTAGTGTCATTTGTGAGCGGAGCGAGCCCACCTAGTTGTACAGCTAGCGCAGGATTTTCAGTGTGTGTGTGTGTGTGTGTGTGTGTGTGTGTGTGTGTATCAGACGATGCCCCAAGACTGTCGGCGCATGCAGGCCTTGCCTCTTCCAATACGTAGCATTCAACTAGTAGTTGTGATTTGTGTGTTCCCACAGGCCGCTCATACTGTATGTGTACTTTTAAAATTGTACTATTTACAGTGTCTGTGCGATGCTTTGCTTTTTTTTTGGGGGGGGGGGGGGCATTCACCCCGTAGAGAACATATTATAATTCAGAGGCAGAGAACCGAAGGGGGGGAGGGGGGGGGGAGGGGGGGGAGAGGGGGGGCTGGCTGTCTGGCGCGATTTCGTGCCAGACGAAGACATGTCCTGGCAGCGAAGGAGGTGTATGACCACCTGAACAAGGAACACCTTTACAGTGAGTTTACATGAAGTGGAAACCGACGCACATACAAATTAATACAAATTAAGAAGTAAATATTCAATGAATGAAGATAGCATTAATTGTAATAGACGCATTTAAATTTATTGCAGGCCACTCTTACATGGGGTATGTGACACCACTTCTCACATACAGGGAGATGATTCACCTATTGCAACAAATTGTTGCTCATGCTACCTCTCCTCCAAGGTCTGCAATATTAGCATGCACCCCATAGAGAACATATTATAATTCAGAGGCAGAGAACCGAGGGGGGGGGAGGGGGGACCCAACACAGTGTGAGAAACAAATTATAAGCCCAGTATAGCATCTATTATAAGACGTACACATGGGGAGGCTGGCTGTCTGGCGCGATTTCGCGCCAGACAAAGACATGTCCTGGCAGCGAAGGAGGTGCATGACCACCTGAACAAGGAACACCTTTACAGTGAGTTTACACAAAGTATTATATACCCTCACAATTGCAATTATGGGAGAATATGAAGTGGAAACTGACGCACATATATAGCTATACAAATATTCAATGAATGAAGATAGCATTAATTGTAATAGACGCTGTGCAGGACCGCAGAGACTAATTAGAGACTGATTAGGTAATTAAAGACTAGCTAGCTTCTAGGTAATATCCCTCCGTCCTTCACTACTTTACTGTATTTGTACATAAGGGTAGCTGGCTCCAGTGATCTCGCATTTGGCATCCTGTATTGCATTTTGTCACCCTTTTCATGTCTAATTTATTGTAACCTTTTTCACTTGAAGGGCCCTGGATGCAATGCCCATGTTTCACTTATCACCTTGTGATTTCATATGCATATCCTCTCACCCACCACTTCTCTAGAAACTCACCTCGCCTCACCTCATCCTTTCTAGTTGGTATAAAAGGGGCTAGCTACCCAGCCATAGATTCGATTCGATATACATATTCGTACTATATTTCTTCGTCGTCAACTATACTCGCAACTACTCTCTCAACCGCTGCGGCTACCACAGACGCATTTAAATTTATTGCAAGCCACTCTTGCATGTGGTATGTGACAATAATCTGTCAACCTATTTTCAAATTGCTGATGGAGATGAGAAATGAGCACACACAAGGCCAGCAGTATGTTGACTAATGATTCTAATACTCGTGCATGTGTTGGTAAATGTACATAAAACAGCATGTTACTCATATACACATAATATCATATGCAAATCTAATTGCAATCCACTTCACATACAGGGAAATGATTCAATTATTGCAACAAATTGTTGCTCATGCTACCTCTCCTCCAAGGTCTGCCATATTACCATGCACCCCGTAGAGAACATATTATAATTCAGAGGTAGAGAACCGAGGGGGGGGTAGGGGGGGCCCCAACACAGTATAATTATAAGCCCAGTATAGCATCGATTATATGCATGTTATACTGCCAGGTTTATAACAGGCTATAGATCTATTATAAGACGTAGTATAACGTGCTTATAATAAGTGGTAAGTGGCTTATAACAGTTATACATCCACTGTAACAGGCAACTACTACAAGAAGCAGGCTATAACAAGCAGATACTAACCGACGTTATAGGCAGCAGGCTATAATAGATCTATAGCCTGTTATAGAAGCTGGTGTATATTATATGTTTCCCACAGTGCAAAATTGGAGGTTGTCATGAAGAATGTATTAGCCTATGCCGGATGTATTCAGAATGAATGTATATAATAATAAATAACCCCATACTTCATGAATGCTCTGCCCCCCCACTTTTGATATGCTATCTTTGCCTCTGCAATTCATGATCTGCTCATTCCTTTCCATGCCTCTTCAGTCACAATGAAGAGGTATGTATGCAGATACGCCATCCCCACCTTTCTCTGCACATATATACATGTGGTAACTACATACATGTATGTATACTATTTTCAGATTACTGACGGACATCAGGAACGACATCAGGACTGAAATGATTGTGTATTTTGTATGTAGGCTGGTGTTGATCAAAGTCAACCACTGTACCATCCCATATATACCTTGCAGACTAAGATCTATGTTCACATCCACTTTCTTTTCTCTCCCTCTATCCTTGTGTGTACTACATGTTCAGGACGGGGTGCGGGAGGAAGGAGGGGCATTCAGGGTGATGGCGGAGGGAGGGGGCCGCAGGGTGACAGAGGTGGGAGGGGGGCTCAGGATGGCAATGGAGGGAGGGGGGCTCAGGGCGACGGAGGTGGGAGGGGGGCTCAGGATGGCAATGGAGGGAGGGGGGCTCAGGGTGGCAATGGAGGGAGGGGGGCTCAGGGTGGCAGGGTAGTTCAGGGTGGAGCCGGAGCAGCTGCAGGAGATTCAGGGGCAGCCACAATTGCGTGAGCTTGTACTCGTACTCTACAATAAACTTTCGTGTCCAGCTGGATGCATGGCAATGCGAGGCATTTTATTGCAAGCCACTCTTACATGTGCTATGTGACGATAATCTGTCAACCTATTTTCAGATTACTGACGGACATCAGGAATAACATGCAACAGATGGCAGACAGAAGTGGCCAACAGTATGTTGACTAATGATTCAAATACTCATGCATGTGTTGGTAAATGTATTTCAAACAGCATGTTACTCATGTACACAAAATATTATGTATGGACACAATTGTAATTATGGGATGGAAACAGATGCACATGTACACCATTAAAGGTTAAAGGTGACTTAACAGACTGACACACATGGTAACCCTCGTTGCGCATGCGTACCGAGGGATAATATTATGGAAATGAGAGAGAAGCCTAAGCCGGTGTGTAAAAATGTACAAATGTAGTATCTGGCAACTAAACACAATTTCACAAGGCATATCACTTCTCACATACAGGGAGATGATACAATTGCTCAGGGTTTTGGTGGCGGCTCAGGGTGCCCCACGTCGTGCAAGGTCTGCAGTATTAGCATGCACCCTGTAGAGAACATATTACAATCTGGAACATATTACAATTTCATGATCACATTCCTTCCCATGTCCCTTCAGACAAGGCCAACTTCCTGCACCACCAGAGGAGGAGAGGTAAGTATACAGACACACCATGTTCAGGACAGAGTGGCAGAGGAGGGAGGGGAGGTCAGGGCAGTGATGGAGGGAGGGGGGCTCAGGGTGATGGAGGAGGGAGGGGGGCTCAGGGCGGTGAAGGAGGGAGGGGGGCTCAGGGCGATGGAGGAGGGAGGGGGGCTCAGGGCGATGGAGGAGGGAGGGGGGCTCAGGGCGATGGAGGAGGGAAGGGGGCTCAGGGCGATGGAGGAGGGAGGGGGGCTCAGGGCGATGGAGGAGGGAGGGGGGCTCAGGAGGGAGGGGGGCTCAGAGCGATGAAGGAGGGAGGGGGGCTCAGGGCGATGGAGGAGGGAGGGGGGCTCAGGGCGATGGAGGAGGGAGGGGGGCACAGGGCGGTGAAGGAGGGAGGGGGGCACAGGGCGGTGAAGGAGGGAGGGGGGCACAGGGCGGTGAAGGAGGGAGGGGGGCACAGGGTGGTGAAGGAGGGAGGGGGGTACAGGGTGGTGAAGGAGGGAGGGGGGCACAGGGTGGTGAAGGAGGGAGGGGGGCACAGGGTGATGAAGGAGGCAGGGGGGCAGAGGGTGGTGAAGGAGGGAGGGGGGCTCAGGGAGGTGGAGACTCAGGAGCAGCTATAATAGCGTGAGCTTTGTACTCTACACTAAACTTGCAGGATGTATGGCAATGCAAATTTATTGCAAGCCACTCTTGCATGTGGCATGTGACGATAATCGTCATCCTATTTTCAGATTGATGACGGAGATCAGAAATGACCAGAAACACGGCCAGCAGTATGTTGACTAATGATTCTAATACTCATGCATGTGTTGGTAAATGTACTTGAAACAGCATGTTACTTGTGTATACAAAATATTATATATGCACACTATTGCAACTATGGGAGAATATATAAAGTCAAAACTGACGCACATAAAACTAACGAGAAGACCATTACCATCATTATTGCTCCCATTTCATGATGGAGGTGGAGAGGAGGAGGAGGGAGGAGTGGAGAGGTATGTACATGTATAAATACTTTTACCACTCTTCATAGTGGATACTCCATGCCTTCCAAACTAGCCTCCTATGCCCACTTCCTATACATACATGCATGTAAAAACGACTGCTTTCTTGTATGAACTTTCTCCTAGTAGCACTGCATACCAGGGGAATGGGAGAAGACCCTCCAATAGAGGGAGGGAGAGAAGACCCCCCAATAGGTAAGCACTACTTCATGATGCATATTCAGTGGTTGTGAACGCCACACACCTTCCTCCCTCTCTGCTCAGTTTACTCATTTCTGCAACATCATGTAACAAATTTGTGTACTGTCCTTGTAAAGCTACTATCAGCTGGTTCAGAGCTAATTTTATATAATACATATTATAATTTCTCAGGTGAATTAAGGCACCCGCTGCACTCCCTTGAGTAGAGTAGCTAGTTCTTTCTGCAGGTCACGTTTTGTTGTGTGTATGTGGTAGATATTTCTTGATCTGAGCTCTTCTTGAATTTGCTTTGCATTCAGTGACTGAAATGGACGCACAATGCCTGCCTGTTGCCATATTTCCCATCCAGTGCAACTGCTTGTATGTCAGCAAGTGAGCGCCATTTGCACTGTAGACTGTACGCTAGATCGTCCATCATGTGAGCCTCACATCCACATGATCCACATTTGTATGTTCCACCTTGCTGTGTGCCTCTTTCCACCTGTTGTGCTGCCTTATCTCCGTAAAAAAAGACTAGCTCATCTACTATTGGTGTTCCCTTGGAGTCATGAAGTGGGATAGAAAGGTCCTGTATGCATGACTTACGATCTCCAATTAGAGCTGCCTGGTCTTCTACCGACGAAGAGCATATAACAAGCATATGTAGCTCAGGCTGCTCTACATGACTCTGCACATCTGTGTGTTTTTCCTCATCCTCGATTTCGTGTTGAGTTTTAAACACTGCTGTATCATAGATGATTTTCACTGTTATTAACACGTACCCTTTACCGAGTAAGGTTGAGTGATCATGCCAAATACCTAGTGTACGTGTTCTCTCAAGTTTCTTTAGAAGCACACGCAATTGATCATCATCAGCATCAGTATCAAATGTGACCTGGGCTCTGTTTAGAACTGACAGTATCTCAACCCTAGCCATACTATTGATTTCACTGTCTGTGTGCAATCTCATGTACATTTCATGCTTGTGCAACAGTTTTTTTCGAATGTCCAGGAGAGGAATCTTTCGCCCATGAACCTCATATTCTATTTTCTTAATTTTCCCATTAACAACAGCACACTTGGTTACTTTGTATGGTGTACATGGCTCCCCAAGAGTAAGCTCTCCAGATTCTATCATTTTGACCCAGTCTTCTTTCACTGCCTCTACTGTTTTGTGACATGGAACTGAAACTTCTCCCCCAGGCATTTTCAGCTTCTTTGCACGCATTCGTGATCCTCCCTTTCTGTTGTCTAATTTTGTTGTATCTATGCTGTTTTCTTTTGCAAATTCTTTAACTATTTGCCCACCATTTTTTGCCGAAATCCCATGTTCCCGTGCCACTTTTGACCAGTTGATAGTTTCACCTATTGGCCAGTTAGTGAGAGTATTTTGCAGTTGATTTTTGTCCCATGTAACTGTGCTAAATTTGGGTGAATGCTTCTTTTGTTTTGGTGGGTTGTTTGCATACCGTTGGCGTTTTGCCAGTGGAGACTCAAATGACTGGCTTAGTCGCATACGCTTGTAGCTGCTAAGTGACTGATTTTCTGAGAGGACATTCAGTGCATCTTTGTTACCAATTTGTTTTTCTAGATGTTTTGTGCATTTTCGCATCATTTTACGTTGCAGTTGCTTTCTTTCAGTGTCTGTTGCTTTAAGTACAACCTTTTCCTCTGGGCAGTGTTGAACCACTGCTTTAGAGAAGGGGACACCTAGTGCTTGGATAGATGCTTGGTTAATGGTACTCAATGCATTTCGTGTAACCTCTTGTGCAATTCTTTTATTCGATATTTGCTCTGTTGGCATTAGAGCCTGTGACTGATGGGTAGCATCATGTACTAACTGTGTTGTTGTAATCCTTTGTTTTGACCCTGGGAACTTTGCCTGCAAAGCAGCATGAGCAAGTAAGCATCCCTGGCAATTGCTCAGAGTGTGTGTACGCCTAGCATGTGGTGACAGGCGTTTCCAGGACTCTACTGAAAAGGTTTCTAAGTACTCCCTGCGTGACTCAGTGGGATGCCATTTCATATTGAATTGTTTTATTATTTTTTGGCAGCTGCGATCAAATTTTGTGTCAGGTGTGTTCTCAGTGTCATCAAAGTAAGAGAGATCACTGATATACTGTGGTGGGCTATTGAACATTTTTAGGAATTGCTTCCTTCGTTTGTTTTTGTCAAGGCCTTCCCTCTTGTTGGTTAGGGTCCGTATAGCTACCCTAGCATATCCACAATTCAGTATATCTCCAATCAGTCTTCGGGAAGACATTATTCTAGAGATAAAATGGTAACATGAAAGTTAATTTGCTGCCTCCCTACAGATGTCTTATTGATTGATGGAGTACCACTGCAATGACGTACATGTGTGTACATCTACATGCTCCTCAAAAGCCACAAACTGATGCCCCCCTCCCGGACACTTGTGTGTGGATGCTTATGTTTATGCTTGACTGTTTTAGAGTGTATAACATGTGTCATGTGTTTTATGGATATCACACATTTATAACAATGCAAATAGCATACCTATTGAGCTTGCAGATGAAAGGATGGCTTTTGTCAATCAAAAGAGCAGAAGGAAAGCTTGCTGAAGACGATAGATGGGCTAACTGATGGCTGTTCTCTGGGTATATACAGCTGTACGCGTGGTTATTTCGTGCGAATTAATTCAATATACTGGGCAATCTGACCAATCAGATCACTGTACGGTTACGTGATTACGGGTTTGGTTCCGTGACAATTTAACGCGGAACTAGGACAAACACGGTAGAGAACGTAGTGGGACTAGCAGTTTAGGCTGAGGCGGCGAGCTTGCGCCCTCTCCTTAACAGTTTCACCATCCTGAGACAGTTGTCATAATAATATATAGCTGATATACTCGCGGAGAAAAACGGCGGAGTCATCTAGCGTGGGTTCTGATGCGATTGGTGCGCCAAAAAGCCAGTTTTTCACGCATTGCTAGGTTTGCTCCAGCGTAACTACAAAACTATACTTGCATTGACTTTCTCCGTCAGCCGGCTGAATGATTTGCCTGTTACCCTATTTCTCATGCTTAATGTGCCTCTTAATTTAGAGCGCAAGTTCACCGCCTAACTGCAAGTAATAAATCGGTTCATATTTGTCATTTCAGCTAATTAATTAATTGTGGGTGTGGTCAAACTAATTAGGGGGTTAAAGATTAATGAATGAATCAAGGATACCAAGTTTGGTGCGTGTACCTACTAGGTTTTTACAGCTATGGAGAAATTTTGATTTTTAAAAGCTCAATTTGAGCTCCCAGTCCTTAATGCACCTGAGTTGTATCAAACATACCTCTTTTACTAAAAATTGTCATGTAGGTGCACCTGATTAGACTACAGCTATGCATGTTCAGTATAGACAACGTGAAGCAAGCTAAAATATGTAAGTGCAGTGTTCAGAAGTTCTGGGATGTGGTTTTGGTGCCATTCCTACACTGAGAGTCTATCGACTCTCTCTGGTATGTAATCAAAAGTTCGCGCACATGAGCCATACAATTGGACCAATGGGATTGTAGAACAGGCATTTACGCGCGCGCTACTGCAATATATAATTATGGCATCAGAGTTTGAATCCTCAAATCGTGTTCGTGATGTCGGTGGCTGCGCTCCAGAGGAGAAATAGACCCACATTTTTAAATAGGTGCCAGGAACGCTGCAGGAACCAGGCTGGCCTGGTTGCCTGCGACGTTCCTGGCTGTCTGGCGCGATTTCGCACCAGACGAAGACATGTCATGGCCACGAAGGAGGTGTATGACCACCTAGTCAAAGAACATCTTTACAGTGAGTTGTAGTAGACTAATACTAATCGGGTAGAGTGGCCCATCACTCAGTAATGTAAAAACCAGCCAGTGTTGTGATTTGTGAGTTCCCATGCACAGGCCGCTGAATGAGTTCTGGGATGTGACTAATGAAGGTTTTGGTGCCATTCCTACACTGATGAGAGTCTTGACTCTCTCTGGTATGTAATCAAAGTTCGTACATGAGCCATACAATTGGACCGATTGGATTGTATTGTGTGCGCCGCACATTTCATCAGAGTTCATTTGTCACTTTTTTGACGATATAATGGCTTTACGAGCTGTTCAAGTCGCGAACATCAGAGGGTTTTCAAGAAACTGCCAGACACGCTGTAGGAACCAGGCTGGGCTGGTGGCCTGCAGTGTGTCTGGACACAATTCCTAACAAAGGGTCGGTACTTAAAGGCAACAAAAGAAGTGCTTAAGCATATGGAGCAAAATCATCTGAACAGTGAGTGGTGGAGGGAGGGCGCTTGGTGGAGGAGAGCTGAAGGTGGAGGAGGGAGGGCAGATGGTTTTGGTGGCATTCCTACACTATTGTGTAACGGAAGTAATAATGTAACGGATGTGATGTCATTATTGTGGCATATATTGCTGTGCATGAGTTCATTTGTCAGTCGTTATTGTAAGTCTCAGTTTCTCTCTGTCTGTTTGTTATGCTACTGCTTGAGAAGTGTGTAACGCGCAGTCAGGTGCCAGGCGGTAGCGTGACAATTGACTCTCTCTGGTATGTAATCAAAAGTTCACGTGTACATGAGCCATACAATCGGATTGTATTGTGCACGCACAGTCACTCCGCACACTTTCAACCAGAGTTCAGTTGGCATTTGGATCAGTTGTGATGTTAATGGATGATCATGGCATTTTCGGTTATACAAGCCCAGAATCTACAATGGGCGGGGCTCAGATACAAAAAAGGCAGTATAACATGTACGTGGCCACGGAGTTTCAGGTGCTGTGGTGAATACCTCTACAAGTCCAGATGAAGAGGGTGCCAGGTTTTTTGCACAATCTTACATTGTACCTCTGGCTAAACTCACCGTGCCTCACAAGGACTAGGAAGGTAGCACAGAATCCGCCACCTGAAGGCAAGCGAACATGTCGAGGTGCTGCTGAACAAAAAAACATAAGTGCGTACTAAACAGCCAAAGAATTCCGAGCCTTGTGTGTTTCTTTTAAAAAACTCATTCAGTGAGCAACCATTCAAGATAGCATCAATATAACCATTAAAATGCCTTCTATTATTTCAAACTAAAATATTATGTCATATTATTGGCGGAGGAGGGAGGGGAGTTCAGGGTGGCGTAGGAGGAGGGGAGTTCAGGGTGGCGGAGGAGGAGGGGAGTTCAGGGTGGCGGAGGAGGAGGGGAGTTCAGGGTGGCGGAGGTGGAGGGGAGTTCAGGGTGGCGGAGGAGGAGGGGAGTTCAGGGTGGCGGGGGAGGAGGGGAGTTCAGGGTGGCGGAGGGGGGAGGAGAGTTCAGGGTGGCGGAGGAGGAGGGTAGTTCAGGGTGGCGGAGGAGGGAGGAGAGTTCAGGGAGAGTTCAGGGTGGTGGTCCTTGCTATTCCATTCTTCTAGCACATTTGCTTTGCAGGAATATTTAGTTGCAAGAATATTTCCTACACATTTTTCAGAATGTGTTTAGAAGAATTGTTCTCATATTTAAATTACATAATCAATTAATATTACGGAAGTGACAGAAAGATAATCCCATATAGTGTGTACAAATGCACCATCAACTAGCTAAATCTATAGGCTACAATTTCACAAGACATACCACTTCTCACATTCAGGGTAATGATTCAATTATTGAGGGGTATCCTACAGGGGACTGCAAGGTCTGCAATATTACAATTCACAATCTGCTCATGTCTCTTTAGACAAGATGCCCACTGATCTCCTCACCCAACTCCTCAACTACTACCACTACCACCACCACCACTACCACCATAGCAATATTGTGCACGTGGCATAAAGCACCCCGTGGGTTTTTTTCAGTAGGAAACTCCAAGATAGATATGCTACAGTTGAAAAAGAATGTTTGGCTATCCAGCTGGGTATCCAGGCTTTCCGGACAAAAGTTTGAGATACAGACTGATCATCAGGCTCTTGAGTGGCTTCACCGCCTAAGGAAAACAATGCATGTTTAACGAGATGGGTCTGGCATTGCAACCATATTTGTTTGAAATAAAGCACCGGACTGCAAAAAACGCAAAATTAATGCTGACGGGCTTTCTCGCAGAGCTATTGACGCGCGACAAACTAGTTTGTCACAGGAGAAGGGGGTTGGGTGTGAAGGACTGGACGGTTAGATGTATATGCATTTGGTTTATATTTGTCAACATGTATTTAGCTATGTACACTTATTTAATAGGTCTATTTTGTACTACTCTGCCATATCCTCCTTGTATGTGTAGCCACCAACCTCATCCCTTTGCTGTCCAATTTGTTGTTTGATTTATCACCTTTCTTATCTGTTATATTTTGATGTAGTGACCTTTCGAAAAGTTTCTTTCCTTTGTGCTCTCTCTATAAATACCCTGGGTTTGTATGCTCTCATGTGTGTTAAGTGCTCAAGCGGCAACTTCCCACAGTGGTTATGACAGTGCAGGGAATATGGCTGGAAGGTTTTGAGGCTGTTCAGCATATATCTCAATCATGTCCGAAGGCTGTGTATGTGTACTGTTACATATGCACACGTGTTAAAACGTTGGTATTGCTAAGGCCTGTAGTTTACAAGTGGTACGTTATGTAATTGGTACCCTCAATCAGGTCTGTCATTCAATTTACCAATACGTCAATCATTATTGGAAGGTGTGATTGGTGAAATGCTACAACCAGGTACAAGGAAACACTTGTTGACCAGTGTTGTATAGTGGCGTAGGAAGATGGTTTACTATAGGAAGCATCAATCTAAATATTGAATGTGTGCATGGCATGTAGATCTACTATGTGTACGCGCATACATAGAATTTACGTATGCGAATACCAGCCATGTAAATGCTCCTGGCCAACCCAGCATCTCGCGTTTAGACCTAGCTGAGCATGTAATCGAACAGAAGAAAATAAAGGAGTCGGTAGCCCTCTAGCACAAAATAAAGGAGGACACCAGCCCCCGGAGCTCCGTGGTTCCTACGCCACTGTTGTACACAGTGGGTTGCAAGGCACGACTCATTCAATGTGAGTAGCAAGCTCTATACCTTTGTTGCGGAAGCATATGAACTGATTTTATCTCAAAGCAATCATCAAACAGGGCTCTCAAGGTTGCCAAAGAGGTCTTGAGTACTGCAAAGTTCTTTCTATTAGTCTACAACAATGTGCCAAGGACATATCCTATTTCAACCCATTTCAACAGACCTCTTGTGACAACAGCAGCAGTAGATTCACCCAGCTGTCAGAGGTCAGAAGTAATGTAGAAGCTACTCACCTTGTCTGGCATGAGGAAGCAGCCCAGTTGGGCAGCAAGGTTGGTGTTTTTCCATCACTTCCATGGCGATGTGGAAGGAAGACTAACAGAGATAACACTCCTGAAGAAGACAGTGTAGCATACTACTGACCTAACACTCCTGAAGAAGACAGTGTAGCATACTACTGACCTAACACTCCTGAAGAAGACAGTGTAGCATACTACTGACCTAACACTCCTGAAGAAGACAGTGTAGCATACTACTGACCTAACACTCCTGAAGAAGACAGTGTAGCATACTACTGACCTAACACTCCTGAAGAAGACAGTGTAGCATACTACTGACCTAACACTCCTGAAGAAGACAGTGTAGCATACTACTGACCTAACACTCCTGAAGAAGACAGTGTAGCATACTACTGACCTAACACTCCTGAAGAAGACAGTGTAGCATACTACTGACCTAACACTCCTGAAGAAGACAGTATTGACACACTTTAACTATACGTTTCTTGGATCATTTCATTTCACACAATTTTCCAGCAAAAAGCCACACTAGGGTTCAGTCTTGTCCCAACAATGATGAATGATGACTGGAAAGAAAAGCTACTTGAACTATATAGCTGATTTCTATCAAACAGACCTTCCTGATCCTGAGAGCAGAACTTCTCTGTTGAACTTCACTGCTTGGAACTTAAATGGAAAAATCATGCAGAAGAAAAACCTCAATGAACACCGGCATTTGCAGATTTACAGTACTTTTTCCCAGAGTTTCTAATAACCTGCACTTTACCTGATAACAGCTGCAAATGCAAAAGAAGTCTAAAAAGATTGAAAACCTATCTGAGATCTACGATGGGTCATGAGATAAAGTGGACATGCATTGGTAACTGTGCATTAGGACATGGATATTGACTGTGAGCATGCTCAGGCATGTTAAGGCATGCCAGGATTTTTTTAAACCTTGTTATGCTAACATGAGTGTTCATATTCACATATCATTTGCTTAAATACTAAACATTGCACACTGGTGACACTTTACTACATTGAATATCAATGAATAAACAAAATAATTAAATAACTAGTTACCATGGAAACCGCACACTAACATGTAAACAAACAATTCATATAAACACCTATGAAAGATATATTTCCCTCGAGGCGGAAAGTCAAACGTTCCCAAATATTACTAAATTGGTTATCAGCAGAATTGTCAGAAGGTAAGGCATACGAATCTGCCTGGAAACAGGGCGCTCCAACTTGAACGAAGACAGTAAGTCGGAAAAACTAGCGTTATCAGTACCTCATCTCAGAGTCACTCCACTACATGTGACTGTAGCATCTCCAACATCGCCGTGTTCCCCCGTTTCCAGGCAGAACGGTGTAGTCCAAGGGTTATAGCAGCCACATGGCAAAGATCATGGTCTTGCGCGCCCGTTAGACTTTCCGCCTAGCTCGCCTAACTTGAAGGTCACTGGAAAGCCGGCTCCGTGGCCGGTTAGGAATATCATATTACATTACGTAAGATTAGCCAATCAAATCACGACTACAAAGTACCCGCGTAATAAGAAGTAACAGTTGCTTTGTGCAAGTAAGTTTTGTACAGAAATGTCAGAATCAATTATAAATTAACAATAAAAGCCCTGGTTTAGTCACATTGGTAGATCCCACTTCGTCATAAGATCTGGAGAGAGAGACAGAGAGAGAAAGAGAGAGAGAGAGACAGAGAGAGAGAGAGAGAGGAGAGAGAGAGGGAAGAGAGAGAGAGAGAGAGAGAGAGAGAGAGAGAGAGAGAGAGAGAGAGAGAGAGAGAGAGAGAGAGAGAGAGAGAGAGAGAGAGAGAGAGAGAGAGAGAGAGAGAGAGAGAGAGAGAGAGAGAGAGAGAGAGAGAGAGAGAGAGAGAGAGAGAGAGGAGAGAGGGAGTTACTGGGCTGCCATAGTGTATGTATGTGTGCTTTATGAGGCTTCTATACCATCTTATCATTTCACCCAAGGCTCCCATAATGAGTGACTCAATCAGCTGCAACTTTGCACGCTGTGCAGTGCGACATGTCATAAGAGCTCACATGAATGGAAAACTTCTACCCAGAGGTAAAATGCCAGAAATAACACGTGACTACAATCACAATTTCGCTAGTGTGCAAGGCTTACAGGTATCATACGGAGTTGCAGTTAAGCGCTTTCAAGCGGTTAACAAGCTTTTCAACAGGAAATGGCATCCACAACAAATGAAGGAGGCCTACCTATCCGTGTTCAGCATTGACGCTTGGAAGACATTGTCACAAGAAGAAAGAGAAAAGCACACTCTAAAGGAATGTAAAGTTTGCAATGAGAAATTTGCTATTTAAACAATGCATTTCCAGCACATGTAAAAAGGGGAAAGAAGCCAATTGCTGTACCAAAAAAGGTATTCCAAATTGAATTTACAGGTCAAGACATGTCTACCCCCAAAGCTCTGGGACGAAAGGTACTGAGGGAACTTGACAACCTCTCACAAGAGAGGTTTCAGAAATCAGGTGAGGATGTTTTAATAGATGCTCCCAAATCACATTTAGTTCGCAAACCTACACCTGAAGATTTGAGAAAAAGTAACGAAACATTGAAAAAAAGATCAAGGAGAGCATTACAAAAGAGAAGGAACAGCAAGCATGTGATATAGTCCTGCAGAACCGAATGAGCTGGAGTACTTATGATAAGCTTAGAAAAGCAGAAGGTCTCACAGAGACTCCAAAGCGACAAGCACCCAGCTGTGCTGAGGGTGAACCAAGAAAAAGAAGAGATATGGAGACTTAGCAAATACTCTTGATATTGAAAAAGAGAAGCTACTTGAAGAAGCTGAAGCATGGTCACCAGATCAAAATGTTAACTGGAGTCAACTGGCTAGAGAATATGCCTTACATACCAAATGGTGGACAGTTAATCAAAGAGTTTTTGAAGGAAAGCAACATCCCTGCTGCCAGCCCCACCTCCCCACTCTTGTGCTCCATGCTCATCCCAGGATGCTGGTCAGGCTATGCAAACCCAACCTCCCCTCCCATGCTCATCCCAGGATGCTGGTCAGGCTATGCAAACCCAACCTCCCCTCCCATGCTCATCCCAGGATGCTGGTCAGGCTATGCAAACCCAACCTCCCCTCCCATGCTCATCCCAGGATGCTGGTCAGGCTATGGAAACCCAACCTCCCCTCTCTTGCGCCCCATGCTTATTCCAGGATGCGGGTCAGGCTATGCAAATCCAACCTCCCCTGTCTGGTGCTCCATGCTCATCTCGTAGGATATGCAGACCATAACTTCCATTCAACACTCGCCACAGGAGCCTGATCAACAGAACCTCCCTTGTACTCCATGCTTCTCGGGTAAAGGTCAGCCCATGCAGACAAAACCCTCCCTCATGAGCACTCCATGTTCATCACATGCAACTACACTCCAACCAAAGCAATTACAGGCATCAAAACCTTCTAGCTCAGTTGCTAAAACAATGCTCACTGTTTTGCCTAGGCATATGCATGGCAAAGTATTGACGTTTGACCACTTGAGATACAAAGCCAAGACGTGCAAGAAAACACCACACAAGTTGCTGCAGCAGTATCAAGCTGCTTCAGCTACTGTAAAGGATAAACTTATTGAGCAGCTCGGAACAAATCTCCAAGAAATTAAAACCTCAAAGAGCCCAGTGCATCAAAAGCAACTTCAGCACAACACCAACGTCATAAAGCGAATTCTTGGTCATGAATGGAACATTAACATTGAGCACTGAAAAACACAGCGTGCACAGAGGCAGTATAGGAACACTACCGTACTATACATGTAGATATTTGAACGTGTTTAACTGAGTAAATATAGTACACGAACGACGTACCTTCAGCCATAGCGCTCTATATAGCAAAACAGCAATTTCAGTCACCGAGTCAGCCGAGATGAGCTGTTATAGGTGCCGATCCAGAGACTTGTGAGAGGCATATAGATCGATTCAGTGTCTGTACGCTTGCGGCTAAGTACGTGTATATTAAATGTATATATGTACTACATGTACATTTTAAACGCGGCGCGCGCTCTACGTAAGATCGCGCGTTTGTGGTTACGCTATAGATTGAAATATGCGATAATTTTCTGGGCCTTGCCTTAACATGCCTGAGTGTTCCAAATCATTTTGCAAGGAAAAATCCCACAAGAATACAATTGGACATTACTAGTACATTGTAAAAAACGTTATGCTTGTTTGTATTTGTTTTTGAATTCAGGGTTCCTGTACATTTTATGTCAAAAAAGCTTCCACTAGCTGTCAACTAGGTAAATTTCTGAACACACACACACACACACACACACACACACACACACACACACACACACACACACACACACACACACACACACACACACACACACACACACACACACACACACACACACACACACACACACACACACACAATTCTAAATGGGACCCTCATTTCTATGCATATATAGTTGTGCCCCAGCCTAAAATATTAGGGGAAAAGTATGAACCAACTAAATGCAAACCAGTTAAAACAGTGAAATGAACAAGAATATTGCTGACAAACCTCCCCTCTACTGTATCAATATGTTCTAATTTCTGAGCTAAGTCAGCTCGATATACTGATGTATTTTCATTGTAGAGTAATTTTTTATTCTGACGTGTGTAAATTTTTCGTACATGTTCCACTTTGATACACTATTGGGTTGGCTAACTGCATGTCAGAGAGTTCAGGCCTATGCTCATGCAGATACAGTATAAATTCTTCTTTTCAACATATACAGATACACACACACCAACCAAGTACAGTAACCCTCGCTGCACATGTGCATCGAGGGTTAAAAATGTGTTCAGCCTCGCACAACTGGAATATTGTGGGAGCTTGTCCCCTTCCCTCTACAAACTCTTATTGGGAGGCTTAGCTTTTCTGCAACACTTGTTTCACTTTTGAAACAAGTGCTAATGAAGACTACATGTCAATAGAGATTCTTGCACACAACACTGCAGTGATCATGAAGCAAGAGACAACCTCCATTGATAATTATATATAAAATGAACTGCTACAGTTTTTTAGCATCAGCCTAACCTTAAAATTGACATAAGATTTTCCACATGAAACAGCTTCTTTTCCATGTACCATTGTTTGCTCTTTTTGCATATCTCACTTTCTCCTTTCATTCCAACAACACAACTGGAGAGGTATTAACACACACACTAAATACACAAAATACATATGTCATTTGTGTACGTACCATCCTTTATGTTGCTATTCCAATTCTTTCCTCCGTTTCCAGCACTCCTGAATGTCTTGAATTGCAAACAGCCCCGAATATGTATATACCTTGAACAATAATCAGTCTCCCTGTGCAAAGAATAATACAAGGATTGAAACAGAGACATGATTGGGACATTAAAGTGGCCCCAAGTAGGGACTGCGGAAGGATATACCTCTCCACTCCTTCCTTCTCCACCACTTCCCCTCCCTCCCTGCATGTCTGGAAGCCAAAGTGGAAGCAGCTGCTCATTACAAGGCATGGTTTTGTGAAATGTAGGTGTCATGTACATAACATGTACACCACAAATTACCAGTATGGTTTGTTGTCATATGCAGGTAGATAACATGTATAGGAACAGCAACAAGAAACGAGGAGATAGTAGCCTAGACTCTATGAAATGTAGGTGCCTCACGACTACGTTGGCTCACTCCAACTCACCAATTATGCAATTCTAAGCTTACATCTGACCACTTCATATTCTCCCACAATAGCAATTGTGTGCATATATGGCTAATATTTTGTGTACACGAGTAACATGCTGTTTCAATTTACCAACACATGCATGAGTAATAGAATCATACTGTTGGCCTTGTCTCTGTTCCATTTGCAATCTGAAAATAGGTTGATAGATTATCATCACATAGCACACTTGCAATAAATTTAAATGCCTCTAGCTATCTTCATTCATCAATTTGTATAGCTATGTGCATCAGTTTCCACTTCATATTCTCCTCCAATTGTGTGCTATTTTGTGTACACAAGTAACATGCTGTTTCAAATACATTTACCAACACATGCATGAGTAATAGAATCATTAGTCAACATACTGCTGATCATGGCTGGTCCTCCACCACCTGCTCCTCCTCTTCCTCACCACCTGCCCCTCCTCTTCCTCCATCACCTGCTCCTCCTCCACCATCTGCCCCCCCCCCTCCCCCCCCCCCCCCCTCCTCCATCACCCTGACCTCCACTATGATTCCCTCTCCCTCCTCTGGCACCCTGTCCTGAACATGTAGTACACAAGAATAGAGGGAGAGGAAGGAAAGTCATAGATCTTAGTCTGTAAGGTATATATGGGATGGTACAGTGGTTGACTTTGATCAACACCAGCCTACAAATACATAGTCACTAAGTCAGTCTAAGATCAGTGTATTAGACAATTAGAAGCATGAACACTTACCTCTGCCCCTGCCTCTTCCTCTTCTTAATCCCACGACTCTCCCTGGGTGAGTGTTGTCTGCAGGGCCGGAGCAGCTCCACAAAGGGTGGTAGGGCAATTGCAATGCGGGCTAAAGGATGCGCATGCGCGCACGCGTTTACCAATCATTCCACCACCCCTGCTGTATGGCTCAGTCGCATTTAGACAAGCAGATTTACCAACCTTATCCCCAGACCCCTCTACATATGTATATCCAGCAGCTGAACCTGCTCATTGGACATGCGAGCGTGCACATGCACATGTGCACACACGGCTGCGGCATACGCAGCGAAATCTCGTCTACCCACTGCCTGGTGCATTTTTTTATTCATGTGATTGGTAATCGTGCACAACAATCAAACGACTCTGGACTACGCCATACCGCGTACCGGTACATTGGCGGGCTGAATGTGCGTGGCAGCGAACGCAGCTAGCTTATACTTCACTATCTCGGATAAAAATCACAGCACGCGTCATTTCCTGTATGGACCACCAAAAAGTGGTAGGGCAAATGCCCTACATGCCCCACCGTCTCCGCCGGCCCTGGTCTGGATGGAGAATGAAATGAAAGCAGCAAAGGAGAGTCAGTAGACAGGTGTACTCCACACATTAATTATAGGCATAGTAATAATTAATAAACATTATCACCTTAAATGGTGTACCATATACCCACTCGTTATCTAAGATGCTCCCCCCCCAACATAAAATCCTGCATGAAACAATGTCCCTCCCTCTTTCCCTTCCTCTCACGCACACATACATTACTTTCCCTCCCTCCCCCCCCCCCCCCCCCCCCCCACACACACACACACACACACACAGGTCCATGTTACCAGATGTCATTGACGAAGCATACCTCAAAACTGGAATCAGACGTGAAGAACTGTTCTATGCATTCTTCGTATTTGGAACCAAATTTGCAGGAGGTGTGACCCTGGGTATATCCACTGCAGGGGCGTAGCCAGGATTTAGAGAGTGGGGGGGCTCAGCGACGTTTAACGATAATTAGTCGCGCGCGAAGCGCGCCGAAATTTTTAAGCCACGCCCTCATTTTGAGACCATTGGACCATGATCGCGAGATGCGTAGCTCCAGCAGTAGCTACACGTACACTGTAATGCTGTACCGAGTGCTATAGCTACTAGAGGGCTCATTTAGAGGGGGGTTCGTTCGAATTAACCCGCTATATAAGATTTATTTGACCTACTTTGGCGTCTCGTCTGTATGCAGTTTTAGCGAAACGATCCCGAGCATGTAACTATCATGCTTGTCAGGCCAAGCGATGATGAATATGCATCCATGCACGGGTGGTAGTTGTCCTTTGAACTACATGTATATAAACGCCGAAGTTTGTTATTGTACGCGCGAGCCGACATGCTACGAATCTACTGTAGCTAGAAGCCTGCTGTGCTTAGCTAAGCCGAAGGTGCGTCACAAATACATACTACCAACTTCCTGGGATATGCTAGTGCGCAACTGAAAGGGGGGTGCTCGAGCCCCCTCTGCCCCCCCCCTGGCTACGTCGCTGCACTGGACTATACAAGTGAGTGGGTGGAGTCTGTAGACTCTTGGTGATTTTTGGAGATTTCTTTGGAGGATTTTGCATGTGTGACTTTTCTTTCCATCCCTTCTTTCTCTTCATCCCTCCCTCCCCTCCCTCCCTCCTTCCCTTCCCCTCTCCCTCCCTCCCTCCTTCCCTTCCTCCCCTCCCTCCTCCACCTCCCCTCCTCTCCTCTACCTGCCCCTTCCACCATCCCTCCCTCCTTCCCTATCTTCCACCTACCCCACCTCCCTCCCCCTCTCCCTCCCTCCCTCCCTCACTCCTCAGGGTAGGTGGCTATGATGAAAACAAGTGTGACCAACCCTGGACAGTACCCCTAACTCTAAAGCTGCTAGTCAGTGCTCCTCCCATCATATTCATCATGATAGGACTCTTCTTTCTCCATCTCTATCCAATCAATGAACAAATGAGGGAGAGAACTCGACGACAATTACAACAGAGGAGGTGTAGCTTCAGCTTGTTTTGTTGTCTTGTTGATTTTTATGTACGTGTACAATGGAACCTTTCTAATTGAGGTGCTCCAGGGACTACTAGCTGTGTCCTAATTAGTGAAGTGTCCTGATTAGTGAGGTATCTGATTAATTTCAAAGTGTAGGGACAGGAAAAGTGTCCTGATAGGTGAGGTGTGTTCAAAGTGTAGGGATCGGAAAGTGTCCTGATAAGTGAGGACTCCTGATTAGTGAGGACTCCTGATTAGTGTGAGGTGTCCTGATTAGTGAAGTGTCCTCATTTCTGGAGTTCTTCTCAGAGATGTTCCAATTTGTTATTAACCACTTAATTTCTTCCTTTAACCCCTTCAGGAAGTCATCTCCAACTCCAGCATCCACTAAGAGTGTTACTGCTGAAAACGGACTCAGTGAGGGGACAGAGAGTGTTATAGCAACCGTTCCTAAATATAGACGGGACGATGATACTATTTTTAGTAGCACCGATAAAGATACACTATTAACTGACTCAAGTCAGAGTTGCCTTTAGTTATGTGTGTGTGTGTGTGTGTGTGTGTGTGTGTGTGTGTGTGTGTGTGTGTGTGTGTGTGTGTGTGTGTGTGTGTGTGTGTGTGTGTGTGTGTGTGTGTGTGTGTCTGTGTGTCTGTGTGTCTGTGTATGTGTGTGTGTGTGTGTCTTAATAGTATCAGTGTTTTACAAGTCTACTTGGATAACACTAACACTAAGCTGCCACTGGGTCAGGTTTTATATTCCAAATTCATGCACATACGCCTAAAGTCTCCACACCCCTCTTTCCTTGTAACTACTACCCATGCACCGCTCCAATTGAGAATTTTTGACTTGTTTACTGAGGCCTGCCTTAGGACACTCACATGACTTTTTATCACTATAACCATCACTGGACGAAAAGTAAAAATTCCTATGTGACCTGCTGTGGAATAGGTCACAGTTCATGACCCGTCCTCTACCTATCCAGTAGTGGATAGAGCTAAATGTCCTCTATATACGCACATACAGGACATTTAGCTCTATATCACTACTGGATAGGTAGAGGACGGGTCATGAACTGTGACCTATTCCACAGCAGGTCACATACGAAATTTTACTTTTCGTCCAGTGCATACAACTAACTTCTGGTTATTCATGATCTATATGCTAGCTGTGCTGTATAAAGTATGATTCAGTAAGGAATGTGCTAATTAGATGCAGTCCAGTATGTAATGGTGCAATAAATGATTAACAGCATGCATACCCAAGTATGAAGGGAAGATTAAATTACTTGGTGAGTTGGAGTCACTAAATTTTTTATGTCCTGTTTGTTATACAGTTGTAATGTCTACACTTAATTAACTCATTCCATAAACAATTAGAAATGATGAGGATTACACATTCTTAGTGGAAATCCTACACTGTCAGACATTTGTGTCTAGTGGAACTATAGATGTGTGTGGTAGAGCTATAAGTGCACGAATATTGGATCACTGTGAATATGTGTTACATTAGTACATGACACATGACAGTTGGTTTATACAGCAGAATTAATGAAGACAGAGATGTTGTATTTGGAATTACAAAACTTCAAGTTGACAAATTGGTTGATCAATGGGAAATAACATTGCATATAGTAAGCAGAAGGTCTTGAGGAATAACACTGGCAGTTTGATGCGCATGCGCGACAGTCTTCGGACAACGGACTTGAGTACTGAGTAACCGTATTTGCTCTCATCTACAGGCAGATAGCATAGGTTGTCAGTCAGGATATATAGTAAAAGGGCTGCTCAACCTACTAAGGGCGATTCATCACTGAATACAAAAACATTCCCACTGGAAGCCGAGGAATAACACTGGCAGTTGATGCGCATGCGCGGCATCCTGGACCTGAAATCCGGTGTACCGACGCCAAGCGCTCCATGGCGCGGAGAATTAATATTAATACTCAAGCGCATTCCGAGTTTTTGCCATACGTGGTGAGATCCAGTAAGCGGGAGAGTCTAACTTCCTCCTAGCATAAACGAGGCTTATACAGAGATATATTATTCTTGTTCATCGAAATGGCAGAAGGTATATAGCTAGATAAAACAGGTATATAGCCTATAGCATCCGATTGTCGATACCTTGTTCTACAGCCCCTACAGGCGATGAGCCACTGACTTCAGATGATGCAATCAATGTACTGGAGGAGATACTGGAAGCACAGAACCAGTCTCGATTTCTGGGCCGCAAATTGAACGTTCCTGACTATATCGTCACTGGTATACACGCACAGTACACTAATCCGAAGGACCGTCTCTACTATGTCCTGGTGGAGTTCTTGAAGGCAGATCCCAGACCGACATGGAGGGCTATTGTAGATGCTCTCAGGAGCCCTTCAGTCAACTTACCTCAACTGGCAATGAGAGTGGAAACAGCACATTTTTCTGATCCCACCACCAGTCGTGAGGCACCACCACCTGAGGATACTACTGCCGCTGGTATATATAGGTATAATTTATGTGTCTCAGATTCTTAATTAATTCTGTCTCCATACCAATCCTTATAGACATGAGGTCTGAACTCATCTCTCATACAACCAGCTCTGAGACATTCTCCACACTCAGCTCTGGTGAGGTGGTTACTGGATGATCAGCTGCTCCGCATTGTTCACGTAACATCTTTTTACAGTCCCTCTCTCTGCAGATCTGGTCAAGTCCATTATGACTACTCAACCTCCCCAGCAGCAGATATGTAATGAGCTGTGTATCTTTACATGTTGCATGCATTAATTGCTACACTTCCTTTGGGAGGATATACAACATGATCTTCCACTAATTTGCTGAACTAACTGATACCTTTCACTTGCATGCAGGCATTACTTCTGTTGAACAAGTCAAGGCTGAGATTGAATGTTTTGAAGATAGATTCAATACAATGAAGCTGTTGACTATTAAGTGCCTTGAAAAGATCCAAATCAGTGTAATGGCCGTGGTGTACATTTTAACATCACTGCATGCAGTTTATAGGGCTGAGTACAAAGTGTTTTTTGAGAAAAAGATTCAAAAGCTCAATCAATGCCACAACCACTGGGAGCTGTTTGGATCTCTCAACTCCTACTGGAACTACCTCTCCTACCACCTCCTGGATCATCTTATTAAGGAAGTGTCTCTGAATTATCGATTTTTTACCGATGTTGAAGGAAAAACTGTGGAACAGTCTGTTATAGATGTCAAAAGGCAGATGAGTTTGTACAAGAGAGATTTGAAGAAGTTCAGACAGCTGACTTCACTGAAGGCATTCTGTCGAGCAGAAAATTGGAGTACAGATGATCCACCACCAGAATTTAGAAGGATGGTAGTTAAATTCAATTGGCCTGATACAACTACACTTGAGGATGTTGAGATATTTCGTCAACGCTATGTACGTCACTACAACCTTCGAGACTGTGCCATGATGTTGAACAGTATCTTACCTGGGACATTCACTGTCACTTGGTTTGTACCATCATCTGTTGTTGAAGTATTGAAGGAAGAAAGACCTTTCAAAGTTTTAATGGAGTTCAATGTCATTAGAATGGAAGTTGCTGGATCATGTGTCTATGAAGCTCCTGTTATACCTCATGTGAGTTTAGTAGTGCAACCAAAAAATGTATTTGTTGACTTCATGGGTGGCCTACATTCTCTTCATGTTTTATGACACATACACATATATCACCATATTACAGGCTTCCTCACCTACTACCGCTACATCAACACAACATACTACTGCCACAGAGAGGTAGGTATGGTATACACATATGATGTGGGCAGCTTGAGAGGGAGGCACACTAGCTAGGATTTCCCCTGTCCCCTTTGTCCCTGTCCCACAACTCCAATTTTACAAGAATAACCATACTACACCTATGAAGTGTGCTTTAAAAGTCACCCAAATTTCTGGGTGGGTATGTCCCCAGACCATGCATATATGCAAGCCATGTCACTCCCCCTAGCAAGTACACCCATTCCATCCTCTACTGCTACTGTGAAGTAGTTATAACACCCCCACGAGGAAGACCTATGAGGATTTATTGTCCAGTGCACATGTGTGTTTGTGTGTGTGTGTGCTGTGTGCATGTTTGTGTGTTTGTGTGTGTGTGTGTGTGTGTGTGTGTGTGTGTGTGTGTGTGTGTGTGTGTGTGTGTGTGTGTGTGTGTGTGTGTGTGTGTGTGTGTGTGTGTGTGTGTGTGTGTGTGTGTGTGTGTGTGTGTGTGTGTTACCAATTATCAGTCATGTGTGTCAACAATTATCCATATATGTCATCAACCAACCGTGCCAGTGTGCCTGCATCCCTGCGCAATGTGCAAATGTAGCCACCAGGCTTGTCTCTTCCTTTCGATGCCCTCGCCCCACAAATGCTTTGCATTGTGAGCAGCCACTGTCCAAAAAAGAGACTTATCTTTTGTTGAGCAGCCATCTGATGACATATTCTGACCAGCTGTGTGTAGGAAAACATAATACAACATTTGTTACCTTATACAGGTATAGTGATGAAGCTGTGACTTCTGAAACTGGACAGGACAGGACAACATATCAGGTGACTAGATAAGGCTTGGGAGGTGATATTTGTGAATGTAGGTACATGACAAAATATGGAGGTGTATACTCCTCGTCATGAATCATTAACCCAGAATGTGAATAAAGCTAACTGATATTAGTGTTAGTAACCACCTCAATTCCAGATACTGTATCTGTATATATCAGTGTGCCCTATATGTCAGAGTCAAGATGACTCTAGCTATATATAACACTGTAGGAATGGTGCTGACATGCCCAATTAGCCTTACGTTGACTCGTATTCACATTCCTCCCTCCTTTCTTCCCTCCCTCTCATTAACAGCAGTTAGCGTCGTACACCTGCCCTGTCAGTGGTCCAGGTCTAGCCACTAATAGGCCATGTTCAGTCCCACAGAAAGTCACTGCTCAACTGGACCTCATTTCTAAAACCACACCCACCAGTCCATCTGGGAAACCTCCAGCAGTACATGCTGTAGTAGTCACTACCTCTCCTTCCCGATATGAGGTGTTATACACAGCCATCGGTCGAGGCCAACACAAGAATGAGAAAGAGAATCAGAAGGTTTCCAGATATATAGTGTCATACAGAGGAGTCAGTCAAGGCCTACAGAAACTCTACATTGATGGAAGCAAGACTCTTGAAGGAGGAAGTAGAAATATCTTACATGTATTGCGTATACGTGAATATGGTCATTACCAGTACCCCTTCACCATGACATTGTACCCTGACCCCACTCAATTCACCCACCCAGTGAGTGTTGTGACTGGCTTGAACAATCCATATGGCATTGCTGTCAACAGTCGTGGGGAAATGATTGTTAGTGAACGCGGGGGTCATCAAATAACTATTTTTGATATCAGAGGACAGAAGATTCGAACATTTGGATCATATGGTGTAAGTCAAGAACAGATGGAATACCCTTCAGGTGTAGCAATTGATGATGTGGACAATATTTATGTTACCAGTTACCACAAGCTGCAGAAATTCGCTAGCAGTGGTGAACTGATTAACTGTGTTGGTCAGGAGGGCAGTAAGGAGGGGGAGTTTAATATTCCACGTGGAGTAGCACTGTACAACAATCAAGTATACGTATGTGATCGTTACAACCATCGTATTCAGGTGTTTGACATGGACTTGAACTTCATCCAATCCATTGGCTCACATGGCAAAGGATTTGCACCGTTTGATGTCAAATTTGACACAGCCGGTCACATGTATGTAGCTGAGTATGATAATAACAGGGTGCAAGTAATGGACAAGAATGGCCAATTTATTCGAATGTTTGGTCAAAATTGGCTTTGCAAACCATCTGGTCTTCATATTGTTGACAAGTATGTGTATGTGTCTGATTATACAGTTGATCGTATTGTAGTGTATGATACTTCAGGTGAGTTTGTAACCTCATTTGGTGGACGTGGTCCCAATAAAGGACAGTTTTGGGTTCCATATGGAATCACTTCTTGTGCTGATGGTTATATATATGTATGTGATTATCTGAACAACAGAGTTCAGATATTCTGAAATGTATAATTTGTATATTCAAGCTGTAGCTACACACACAGAGGTTTTTTGGATACCAGTGTTACAGTTCTAACTCATGACCAATTTTTTTCAAAATGTAATGTGTGATGCGCACTTGAATTGCGCATGCGCAAATAACGAACGAAGTTCATTCTGAGATTGCGGTTGAAAGGTGACCATACCTTTGTTGAAAGGTGACCATACCTTTATTATACCTGACAACTACGAATTGTCCAATCAATCTGCATCACAAATGAAAACAATCAATTTCAAATCACATCTGAAAACAATCAATTTCCTAACCTCAATCCCCTTAATGCTAAACATGGAGCTTCACTTACAAATACTGAGTCCTCTATTAATCCAACTAACAATTCCAACCTCCCTTCAGCTAACAGCCATAGGATAAGTCCATCATGCAATGATTCAGTATTAATTTTTGTTCCTCGGTTATTAGCGATATCAATCTCCTGAAAACGTGTGTCTGATCTACGTCGGGATGTACATCAACTCCGTATTGACTGTCGGAAACCAGTTGCAGTCTCTCAGGTTTCCAGTAAATCATGTTTTTTTTATATGTAAAGCTGAATATCAATGATCTTTCTTCCATTGGAACATCATTGCTGGAATCTGTTCTATCATGTAATATCCTAGGATATTTATTGGATTATCAGAAGTTCCCAAAAACCTGTTTTGACCAACCAAAAACACTTCAACTTCAGCAACCGTCCTTTGTATCATAGAACAGATGACGTTGAGAGTGCTGCCAGGTTGGTGAAGTATGGAGCTGACCCTCACCATTTTGGTGGACGTTCCAGGCAGCTGGGCAGTGGGATGTACGTAACAACTGATCCCGATGTTGCGGCCATTCACGGCAAATACATTGTTAAAACTACAATCCCAAGCTAAGTTCACAGGCTGAAAAGCTGCACGGATATCAATATACCCATAAGACCCATCCCAGTTCAGATGCAATCGGTGAACAACGTCACGCTGTGTGTGTGTGTGTGTGTGTGTGTGTGTCCATTAAAATAACTAAGGTGTCTGCTGTGCGCATGCGCATATTTACACCCGGAAATGTTAGCAAGTTGCGACATGAATTCATGACCAATGCAATGAGCGGGTACTATATAGTAGTAGTAGTAGTAGTAAAGGGGGAAGGCCCAGAGGAGATGCGACACTAAAATCGATGACGTAATGAATTGCGCTAATTATATAAAGCAATTCCTCGTTTCGTTACTGCGTTTTTCCATGAGCTTGCAACACGGTGTCGGAGTGAATACTGTCCCCCCCGTAAATAATGTCCCCCTTTAGTGAATAATGTCCCCCATCATAGAAAGCTCTGAAAGTCTTCCAAGATATCAAAAGTGATAATTTCTGGTGGGGGGACAGTATTTACTAGCGAATACTGTCCCCTCAATTTTGTCATAATAGCAAAAATTGTTTGTTGCATGTGTTTTTCATATACTGCATGCATCAGTTCATTATGTGATAGCTACTACACTATTGTACTCCCTAGACAATGACTATTCCTTACATGCATATGTGTGCATGGCTATTGATACAAGAGTTCACTATTCCCACAATGCCTCTACACATGTGACTGTTGGCTCAGGGACTACATACTCTTTCAGCATGCAATGTGTATATGTATCAAGTTAACAGTCACATGCATAGAATGATGAAGTACTGTCAAGAGGCACATATAATAGTACAGTTGATGTAGCTATATGACATAAATATACATTACACACACAGATAGACAGACAGAGACAGTGCTGTCTGAATGGTTCAACTACACACAGTAGCTCTAAAGTGTGCATGAATCTTACAGATTACTTAAATTGCTAGGATAGTAGCTAGCTGAAATATACTCGAGGAAGGCAAGTTGGGAGCTATGGATACTAAAGTTTAAAACAAACTAGATAAACTGTATCCCTATGCGTAACTGTTGACACAGTACTTCATCATTCTATGCGAGTGACTATCATATATACACTGCATGCTGTAAGGAGTATGTAATCCCTGCGCCAACAGTAATATGTGTAGAGGCATTGTGGAATAGTGGACTCTTCTATCAAGAGCCATACTTGTAAGGAATAGTTATTGTCTAGGGAGTATATACAATAGTGTAGTGTCACATGATGAACTGATGCATGTATATAGTATGGAATGAAACACGTGCAAAAAACAATATTTGTTATAATGACAAAATTGATTTTACAGTGTGCAGAAGTATCCAATATCGCGCCAGCATGCACTCACACGACGTTGGCAAGCGAATCGCGTTTATTTTATTCTCTCTCGGTGTGTATAACATAAAAACACATAGATTTATATAGATTTATATAAGCATCTAAAATAAAGTGCAGCGCTAAGGCACTTAGATATCTAGTCCCGTAGCGAGGGTCTGAGTATACGTACGAGACTATTAGAAATCCACGTAACAGCTGGCTGACCGATAGCCTCGTTACCCTGGTCCCAGGCCGCATGGGGGAGGGGACGAGGTATGTAAACTCTAACCACTAGCCCTAAACTGAACGTAGCTCTGCATTTTAGGGGGGACATTATTCACCGGTGAATAATGTCCCCGTATCAGAAATGCCGTAGAAGATGAACTACAGTTGCCTTAACAAAGAATCTTATGGGGGACATTATTCACCAAGGGGGACAATATTCACTAGTGAATAATGTCCGGGGGGGCAGTATTCACAGTGAATAATGTCCGGGGGGGGCAGTATTCACTAGTGAATATTGTCAAATTCCTGACCAATCGCGGGTGTAGAGATAACAGCCTGCAGCTGGTACATACGAAGCTAATCTTCGATTTCTTCATCGAAATGGCAGACGGTATGTAGATCTTTAATAAACAGGACTCAATAACTATTGCCGACACCTTGTTCTGCAGCCCTCACGGGCGATATCGATGCGCCACTGACTCCAGATGATGCAGTCAATGTACTGGAGGAAATACTGGAAGCAGAAAACCACTCCTACGTACTTGGTCTGAAGTTGAAGTTACCACCACACGTTGTACAGGCCATATGCGAGAACCATTCGCTGCCTTGCGATCGCCTCCTTCAAGTTCTCATTGAATTCACGAAGCAGGTAGACCCCAGACCGACATGGAGAGCTATTATAGCTGCCCTCAGGAGCCCTGCAGTCAACCTAACTCAACTGGCAATGAAAGTGGAAGCAGCACATTGTCCTGATCCTACTGCAACTCGCAATGCACTACTTGAGACTGCTACCCCCACTTGTACGTATGTACTATAAACTATCTAGAAGCAATGTTAATAATATGTTCATGACCATTACACCAATTGCCTAGCTACATGTAGTGTGAACTACACACTTGTATAGAGCATTAATTAAAATTAGAGCATTAATTAAAATTACAATTAAAATGGAGGGGGGTTCAGTCTTTCCCAGACCCCCTGTTCATACATTAGTAGTGTTGATGTCAATGTAGCTAGTTCTTCACCAGAGTTTGGTGTAGTCTCGTACCTAGAACCTCTCTAAAAGCTTTTAGAGAAGGTCTGGGTATGAAACTAAGCTTGGTGTGGGAGACAATTCAGAGCTCACCAAATGAGAGCTGGACCTTGAGCTCATGACTGTATGAGAATGAAGCTTGAGTCAGGATATATACAAACACCATTTATGTTATACTACAGATAATAGTATTATATATGTTTGTTAGACCAACGCATAACTGAGCATGTCATTACAACTTTCTGTCACTGAATCCACTGTTATAGTATACGTATTATGAGACACCTCAGTCAGTGTCACTTCAACAATTAAGGCTCTTTTGTTATTTACAGTCATCAATTTTGTACCTCACATTTAACAGGGCAAATGACTATCCAGGATGTCCAGGCCAACATTAGACAATTTGAGGATAAGTTTAATGCTCTGAAGAAATCCACTAGAGAATGTCTTGAGAGACTCGGAATGCCTGTCAAGAGAGTAGCTGATGCTCTGACATCACTACCAGCAGATGGCGTGGACAATGCTAAAAAGTTCCTGAAGGACAATAAAACAGAGCTCTATCGAGCTGCTGATCATTACAAGTTGTTTGAAACCATGAACTTCCACTGGGACTACCAGAACCCTCAGTTGCTGGATCACCTGATCCGAGAGTTTGATTTGGAGGGGGTCAAAGGTGAGATAAAGACCTACAAGGAAGACCTACAGCAGTTTAGGAAGAAGACGCCACTGAAGCTGTTCTGTCAGTCACAGAAGCAGAAGCATATCAAGCCACCACCAGACTTCCATGAGGTGGTGGCAGAGTTTGATTGGCCTGATGATGTGACACTAGAGTTTGTGGAGGAATTCCGACAAGGGTATGCAGGTCACTATAACCTCCGAGAATGTGCCATGATGCTGGCTTTGGTGTGTCCTTGCTCCTTCATCGTTACCTGGTTCATTCCTGGTTCCATTGTGGAGAAATTAAAAGTGGAAGTGCCAACCTCAATTCTGAAGAAGTATTCAGTCACTAAACTAGAAATTGCTGGAGAGTGTGTCTATCCTGAGGCCACAAATAAGGTAAAGACCAATGTTATAAATGTTGAAATATCTGAAGTATATAGATATTATTCTGCTGTGTGTAGATGTCCACAACTCCCTTATCTGGTGATGCTCCATCCAGTCCAGCAACAGAGCTAGATACACCAGGCACTCCAAGGTATGTACTCTCCATACAAGGAATGTGATATTACCATTTGACTCATAAAAATTTTGAAAATTATTTACTCATATAGCAAAGAAAAGACTTCTGGAACTGAACAAGACAGGACCAGACATCCAGTACATGAGACTAAGGAGGTGATGCATAGCAATTCTCACAAGGGTGTGGTCTAATTATTTTCACATATTCCAGGTTCTTTCATATACTGAAAGTACACCCATTCCATCCTCTACTGCTAGTACTGAGAGGTAACTTATAAACACTCTATAGGCCACAAGAAAGACCTGTAAAGTATAAGTGATTTATTGTTCAGTGCACACGTGTGTTCGTGTGTGTGTGTGTGCGTGTAGGGGGTCTGTCTTTATTCATGGGATGTTTCTTGCTAGATATATACCATGACTCCAGAAATATGCGTGTGTAGTAATGCTGGCATGTATCTATTAATCAAGCATTGTCCCAGTTTATGGCATGACCACTGTTATATTCTCTTCTGTGTGTCATATTAATGATCATGGTGTTGTTTGTTTTACGTGCATGACTAACAGTGCATAACATTCAGGATATCATCTGATCAGCCACTGTCGCAAAAAGGACTTATCTTTTGTTGAGCAGCTATCTAATGACATATTCTGACCAGCTGTGTGTATTTAGGAAACATCATACAACATTTGTTATCCTATACAGGTATAATAGCGATGGAGATATGACTTCTGAAACTGAACAAGACAGGACAACATACCAGGTAAATGCATATGGGACTTACTCCTAGTCATGAATCATTAACCCAGAATATGAATAATGCTAACTGTTATTACTGTTTACTAGCACCTCAATTCCCAGATGCAGACTCCACAGACCAACACTAGCTCTACCTCTCAACAGGTATATACACATTAGTGCCTAACCCTCAGAACTTCCATGCTGCAAGCGCACATATACACGTGTGAGAGAGTACAACTATTAGTGTATGCCCTATATATCAGAGAGTCTATGGACTCTAACACTGGAAATGGTGCCAACATACCCAATTAGCCTTACATTGACTTGTATATATTTTACATCCCTCCCTCCTCTCTTCCCTCCCTCTCTTTAACAGCAGTTAGCCTCCTACACCTGCCACATCCTGGACCACTGCAGTGGTCCAGGTCTACAGTCAGCCACTGCCAATCACCCAACACATGTCAGAGTTGAAACTGACTCTAGTAATAGGCCATGTTCAGTCCCACAGAAAGTCACTGCTCAGCTGGAGCTCATTTCTAAAGCCACACCCACCAGTCCACTTGGGATATCTCCATCAGTACATGCTGCAGTAGCCACTACCTCTGCTTCCCGATATGAGGTGTCGTACACAGCCATCAGTCGAGGCCAACACAAGAAAGAGAAAGAGAAGCAGAATGTTTCCAGATATATAGTGTCATACAGAGGAGTCTGTCAAGGCGTACAGAAACTCTACATTCCTGGAAGTGATGGAGAAAGTAGAAATATCTTACATGTATTGCGTATACGTGAATATGGTCATTCCCAGTACCCCTTCACCATGACAGTGTACCCTGACCCCACTCAATTAGCCCACCCAGTGAGGGAAGTGACTGACTTGAACTATCCATATGGCATTGCTTTCAACAGTCATGGGGAAATGATTGTTAGTGAACGGGGGAGTCATCAAGTAGCTATTCTTGACATCAGAGGACAGAGGATTCCATTTGGTTCATATGGATACAGTCCAAAACAGATGGTATACCCTTCAGGCATAGCAATCGATGATATGGACAATATTTATGTAACCAGTCGGGACAAGCTACAGAAGTTCACTAGCAGTGGTGAACTGATTAACTGTGTTGGTCAGAGGGGCAGTAAGGAGGGGGAGTTTAATGTTCCACGTGGAGTAGCACTGTACAACAATGAAGTGTACGTATGTGATCGTGATAACCATCGTATTCAGGTGTTTGACCTGGACTTGAACTTCATCCGACCAATTGGCTCACGTGGCAAAGGAAGAGGTGAATTTAAAGAACCAGTTGATGTCAAATTTGACAAAGCTGGTCACATGTATGTAGCTGAGTTTGATGATTACAGAGTGCAAGTAATGGACAAGAATGGCCAATATATTCGAATGTTCGGTGATTACAAAAATGATCAGTGCAGACCATCTGGTCTTCATATTGTTGACAAGTATGTGTATGTGTCTGATTATAAAGGTGCTTGTATTGTAGTGTATGAGACTTCAGGTCAGTTTGTAACCTCATTTGGGGGGCGTGGTCCCAACAAAGGAAAGTTTTGGATTCCATATCCGTTATCACTTCTTGTGCTGATGGTTATATATATGTATGTGATTATCTGAACAACAGAGTTCAGATATTCTGAAATGTATTTTGAATATTCAAGTTGTAGCTACATATTGTATATAAACACTGTTTATATTATTGGATATACCAGTAGTGTGCCATGACCAATTTCTCTCAAGATGTGGAGAAGGGGGACGGGTGCGCACTGCAATTGCGCATGCGCAAATGAGTTGGATTGAAGGTCTTCTTTGTACACCGAATTTCAGGTCCGTTGTCGTTCGTTTTTCCAGTGACGGCTGCACATGCGCATTAGGCTGACCGTATTTGCTCTCATCTATAGGCAGATAGCATAGTGTGTCAGTCAGAGTATACAGTAAAAGGGCTACTCAACCTGCTAAGGGCGATTCACCCGGCACTACATGCAAAAGCGTTCCAACTGCAAAAGCAATGAAATGCACTTGTAAAGTGCGTAACCCTCCCGCAGTTATGACTACCAAGTAAATGTATAAGAGCTCCTGACTCTCTTCGTGCTATGCATACTTGTAGCAAAACTATATCTAACGGCAAGTCGTGCTTGTTGCGATCTCCAATTAATGCGCACCTTCAGGCATAAACCGCTGCCTAAAACCAAGAGTATATAATAGAAGAGGGGGAGAGTATCCTACGGTGCAAAAGCGAAAAGCCCTTCTCGGCCACCGTACCAGAGAGATGGCGGAAGGTTTGTAAAATTCATACAGATATCATTTGGTTTATTTATAACCGTATATACAGGTGATAGAATACTAACTGTAGATCATTCAGTCACTGGAAGAATACTGGAAGCAGATCCAAAACCAGTCCTACGTATATAGTTGGTCTGAAATTGAAGTTACCGCTACACGTCGTGGAAGGCATATGCGATTTGGTGGGTGTGGTGGATTGTGTCCTGATTAGTGAGGTGTCCTGATTAATGAGGTGTCCTGATTAGCGAGGTGTCCTGGTTTCTGAAGTTCTGATTAGAGGTTCCAATTATTTATTAACAACTTAATTTCTTCTTTAGGAAGTCATCTCCAACTCCAGCATCCACTAAGAGTGTTACTGAAGAAAATGGACTCAGCAAAGGAACGGAGAGTGTTATAGCCACTGTTCCTAAATATAGACAGGACAATGATACTATTTTTAGTAGCACTGATAAGGATATGCTATTAACTGACTCAAGTCAGAGTAGCCTCTAGTTGTGAAGTGTGTGTGTGTGTGTGTGTGTGTGTGTGTGTGTGTGTGTTCCCATTAATTGTTGGATAGAACAATGAATTATGGCTGCTATACATAGAACTTGCGAATTGCATGCGCATGCGCCCGCAGTCTAGCTAGTCTACAAAATCTGGAGGTGTGGACTCCACGCGAGTGCTTTGTTTTTGGATGTTTTAGCCATCTGCTTCAAGCTAGTCTCAGAGCTCAATTCTGCGAAGCTCTTCAGCTATACCGCGCAATGAGCCTTACTATATATATCAGCGACACTAAAGCGATAGTTCAAATATCAGCTACACTATATAGCGGCGAAGAGTGCAGTGCATATTACTTGTTTGAGACTCGGTGATACCGGCGCCGACAGAGACAAGACCAGGATAGTGAAGAGTACCGTCTGCGGCGCTATATATGGTCCTAAGGGGACCATATTTTCCGCCGTGGTTGGTCCAGGGGGACAGAGTTTTCTTCCGTGGACGTTCCGGGCCTATGACATTCCATTGTGAATTTAGACCACGCCCAGTGATCGCTCATTTAATACATGCCTCTGCCTTCCGTCTCGTTTACTGAGTTTAAACGTTTATGGCTGACCCTTCAAAGCTCGTTAATCGCGAATTTGGAAGCTTAAAACAATTCAAGTTCAGCGACCGTCCTTTGTACCATGGAACAGACGATGTTGAGAGTGCGGCCAGGTTGGTGAAGCATGGAGCTGACCCTCACCATTTTGGTGGACGTTCCAGGCAGCTGGGCAGTGGGATGTACGTAACAACTGATCCCGACGTCGCTGTCATTCACGGCAAATACATTGTTAAAACTACAATCCCAAGTTCAGAGGCTGAAAAACTACACGGATATCGCTATACCCATAAGACCCATCCCAGTTCAGATGCAGTCGGTGAACAACGTCACGCTGCAGACTTCAGAACAACTAAATACAATAAGTTACCTGGAAAACCAGCAGAGCAAATTTGTTTTTCACCAGAGGCAAGCAAGGGTTTAAAGTTTGAAGTTCATCCCAATATGCATAGTATAAGTTTGTATAAAGCTATTGCTGGTCTACCTGAAGGAACACCAATGTCAACATCAACAGCACAAAATCGTGAATCCTCCTCTGAAAAGAGTTTTTACAGTGCACGTTCTTCTTAAGGAATACAAAATCCTAATTGCCAGTAAACAGAGTGTCAACAGGACAATGATACTATTTTTAGAAGCACTGATAAAGATACACTATTAACTGACTCAAGTCAGAGTGTAGCCTTTAGTTACGAATCCTCTGTGTGTGTGTGTGTGTGTGTGTGTGTGTGTGTGTGTGTGTGTGTGTGTGTGTGTGTGTGTGTGTGTGTGTGTGTGTGTCCATTAATAACTAGTGTTTTATAAGGTGGCTGCTTTGCGCATGCGCATATTTACCCACGGAAATGGTTGCAAGTTGCGACATAATTAATCTGACCAATGCGCACTAGTAGTAGTACTACTTACTAGCACTACTACTAGTACTAGTAGCAGTAGCAGTAGTAGTAAAAAAAAAGGCCTGGTCCATCTTCACACGTGATACGTGCCGTAGGCGTAATCAACGTCATCACGCCGGTGAGGTGACGTTCGGTACTGCGTTTTCCATGATCTTGCAACACCGTTCAAAAACCGAATATAAATTCCTGACCAATCGCGGGTGTAGTGATAACAGCCTGCAGCTGGTGCATACGAAGCTAATCTTCGATTTCTTCATCGAATATGGCAGAAGGTATGTAGATCTTTAATAAACAGGTCAATTACTCTGGCTATAATGCATATTATTGTCGACACCTTGTTCTGCAGCCCCTACAGGCGATATCGATGCGTCACTGACTCCAGATAATGCAGTCAATATACTGGAGGAAATACTGGAAGCAGAAATCCAGTCCTTTGCACTTGGTCTAAAGTTGAAGTTACCCCCACACGTTGTAGAGGCCATATGTGAGAACCATTCTCTGCCTCGCGATCGTCTCCTTCAAGTTCTCATTGAATTCACGAAGCAAGTAGAGCCCAGACCGACATGGAGGGCTATTGTAGCTGCCCTCAGGAGCCCTGCAGTCAACCTACCTCAACTGGCAATGAGAGTGGAAGCTGCACATTGTCGTACTAGTACTGCCAGTCCTGAGGCACCACTTGAGACTGCTATCCCCACTTGTACGCATGTGTAACAGTACTATAAACCATGTGAAAGCAAATAGCATGTTCATGTCCAAGGGTTACACCAATAGTGTAGCTACATGTAGTGTGAACTATGCAATACACACTTGTATAGAGCATCCCTAAAGTGCAGGGGGTTCAGTCTTTCCCAGACCCCCTGTTCATACACCAATGCCGAGTGTCACTCGGTGTTCTTGTGTTTCTGACTCATGATTTATTCTGTCCCTATTATACAGTCAGAGCATCTGAGATTCTGACTAGTGCTGGGACATTCTCCACACCGAGATCTGGTGAGATGGATATTGGACATTCAGATACACTGACAGTGGAACCAGCACATTTTACTGATTCTCCTGCACCTTGTGATGCACTACTAGAGGCTAGTACCTCTACTGGTAGGTATAACATAAGTGGTGTTTGTATATATCCTGACTCAAGCTTCATTCTCATACAGTCATGAGCTCAAGGTCAAGCTCTCATTTGGCGAGCTCTGAAATGCCCTCCACACAAAACTCTGGTCAGATGGACAGTGAAGATCCAGCTACATTGATATCAACAGTACCTGTGGAAGCAACTGATCCTCGTGATTCAGCACATGAGGCTACACTCACTGGTATACATGACTATGAATGTGTTATTCATCACTCACATGCACTGCAAAAATGGGGAGTTATTAGGTATGGTTACCTCAGTTGCAACATAGCTATTTTTGTAACTACGAACTCCCAAGAGGTATAAGATATCCATAAGGAATGATGTCTGTATACCTTGAGATACTCCTTGTAATATTACCTTATCTCACAGAGGTAGTCACGTACACAACCCCACTGTACTTCTGTATTGAAATGTAATGGAGGAGTAGCTCGTACTCATGTATGCAATCAGATAAATTTCATAATATTTATGTTCTACATATCTTTTGAATACCAAGACAGGTTATAGTCATGTAATGCAACTGAGGTGACCAACACACTGGTCAAAACAACCTCTTTTTTGCAGTGGCAAGGTCTGGCATACCTCAAGCCCTAGCAGTATCACTTCAACAAGATATAGGTTCATTTTTAGTAGGGAATTTGGAACAGATTAGTATAACAATGATCACTTAGTCGTTAGCAGTGGCGGATCTAGGATTTTGTAAAGGAGGTAGCATGCATGTCGACAACCTGTGGAGTTGTGTCCGCGTCCGTACACGTAACCCTTGTCAGTTGATTTCGCAAATTTGTGGCTAGGTAAATCCCTTGAAGATCGATAATCGCTGCGTAGACGCTAGGCGTCCGTAAATAATAGCGTGTTAGCGCCAACCCACGCTCGCGCGACGGACGCAAACTAGCATGAAATCAACAGTAAGTCAGCTCAGTGGCGTAACTACAATTGGGGCAGGTGCGGCGGTCGCCCCACCGCTTTTCGACGGATAAATTGCGCGAGAATTAGCATCCAACGTACTCACTACCACTCAGTGTACCTAGTATATGGTGCTGGGCACTTGAATAGGTCTACAAGTAGCCTAGCTAGCCAGGTTAGCGCGATCACTAATCAGTGGCGCTAGGCCGGCAGGAACCCTAAGTCTCCTCGTTGAACATTGTTCTTGAGAGCGGTTCCTCAGTGCTCTCCGACGACATGGTCGCGTAGCTCAATGACTGATGAGCGGCTCGAGTCTTTAGCATTGGGCTACATTAATCAAGAGCAATCTTTCTCGCCAGAAGAAGTGCTGCGAGTCTGGGATCGTTCAGGTCACCGTAGAATAGCGTTGGCGTTCTAACACGAGTGAGCACGGCACATGCGTATTATTTAGCGGTTCATGCGCATGCGTAGCCGGTAACAGGCCACGCCTTCGCCCTATCGCTCTGATTATTCTAGTTACGCCCCTGCAGCGTCGCGCGTGTTCGTGAGATGTGAGCTATTATACAGTCGCAGCAAAAGGGGGTTTCAGTGGAAACCTCTGAAACCCCCCTAGATCCGCTACTGGTTAGTGCACGTAATGCGAGCAACTGCTACATAACATTCGCCTCACTACATGGCAGAGTGTATACTCGTGCTTAGAATGTCATTGATGTTTCTGTAGGACCTGAATCAAAGATGCTGACTACACCACCTGCAAAACGAAGGAAGATAGACACAACAGGAATAGGTAATAATTGGCGAGCGTAACGAGCCCACCTAATCATGTCAACCGCGGCCGATTTTATATGTATGGACGGGCGATGTACATACCGTAATATTATACGTGCTTCTAATTTTGCGTGCGCACTCTCCCGCTCGCCAACAATGCAACTACAATGTAGTAAAGAATGCTATAAGTGATGGTTACAAATGTCTATTCATGAATAATATTACTCTTCACTATTGTTGTTTCAGCTACTTTTCTGGCAAGCAAACCGACACTGCCAGAACTCCTCCAATCCTCATCAGGGAATATAGTGGAGCAGATTGGAACACACTACTCCAAACTGGGCCCACTGCTACTAAATGACAGCACGGGTGCAGTTACCTCAGCTATTGCCTCTCAATATCAGCTCAATGCAGTTGCAATTAACCAGGAGATTCTGACACGATGGCTACAGGGCCAGTGCAAACTACCAGTGACTTGGTCCACTCTCATTGATGTTCTGAATGATATAGGACTTTCAGAGTTGACTCAAATGATCCAAGAGGGCCTGAGCAGCTCAGCGACATCCTCTGCAAAGACATCTAGTAAGACAAAATTGAATCACTGAATATAATAAACAGTATGTCAGGACACATTACTTTATCCACAGCCCCTCCTCCTGTTGCTACAGTCCATGGCCAGCCACCAGTCACTATACCATTTTCTCAACAAATATCAGGTAAGCAATTTGTTGGGTGATTTGGCAAGCGCAACCTAGTCATGTCAATGGACTGATTAATATATATATGTAACCTGCACTGTACATACCATAATGTCGTAGGTGATTCTAATTTTTTACCTGCACAAAAATGTATACACGTGCGAATCCAAATCAGTTGGGTTGCTCCCACTAGCCAACAATGCGAAGCATTCCACTAGTATATGTAACATATAAGCATGTCATTACATACAGAATCACAACTTTCTGTCACTGAATCCATTGTTACATATCATGAGACACCTCAGTTAGTATCACCTCAATAAGGTAGTTAATTATGTTAACATTTTATGTCATCAATTTTGTAACTCTAGCAGGACAAATGACTATCCAGAATGTCAAGGATGAGATTCAGCAACTTCATAAGAGGTTTAATGCATTGAAGAAATCCACTAGAGAATGTCTTGAGACACGCCCAGTGCCTGTCCAGAGGGTAGCTGATGCTCTGACGTCACTACCAGCAGATGATATGGCTGAACATAAACAGTTCCTTGAGAGCCATTTGAGTGCCATCTATCAGGCACCTGATCATTCTGAGCTGTTTGGAACTATGAACTTCCATTGGAACTATCAGAATCCTCAGTTGCTGGATCACCTGATTCAGGAGTTCAATTTGGAGAAGGTCAAAGGTGAGATGAAGACCTACAAAGAAGACCTACAGCAGTTCAGGAAGAAGACACCACTGAAGCTGTTCTGTCAGTCACAGAAGAAGCAGCGTATCAAGCCCCCACCTGACTTCTATGAGGTAGTGGTAAAGTTTGACTGGCCTGATGATGTGACATTAGAAGTTGTGGAAGAATTCCGACAGGAATATGCATATCAATACAGCCTCCACGAGTGTGTGATGATGCTGGCTGTGGTGCGCCCACATGGCTCCTTTACCATCACCTGGTTCATACCTAGCTGCATTGTTAAGAAATTGAAAGCGAAAGTTCCAAATCTTAATGCAATTCTAAAGAAGTATTCAGTCACTAAACTGGAGATTGCTGGGGAGTGTATCTATCCTAAGGCCACGAATAAGGTATAGATCTAGACTAGTGTATAAATGTTGAAGTATATACATAATATTCTGATGTGTGTAGATGTCCACATGTGATGATAGTGTATTCAGTCCAGCAACAGGGCTAGATACAGCAGGCATTCTAAGGTATGTGCACTCTAGGGAATGTAACACTAATTCAATATGAGTGGGGAGAGAAGTGAGGATATATATAGTAGTAGTAGTGTTTGGCCCATAAAAAAATTTTGATTTTGCATACAGACAAATATCCGTTCAGTCATCCGAGGACAGAGATGCAAACCAACCACCAATAGCAGAACAGAAATTTCTTTTTGTTGAACAACCATCTAAGGATTTCTTCTGTCCAGTGACGTATGGCCTACTGCTCCAGCCTCACCTCACTGCTTGCTGTGGTAATCACCTCTCAGAAGCAGCTGCTATGAAGATACAGGGAGAGACCACCATCTGGATCCAGGGAGAGGGAGGGGCGTGTCCACTGTGCAAAATGCCAGATATGGTCACTCTACCAGACAAATGCTTTCTTCGTCAAGTTAAACAGCTTCATGTGTTCTGTCGTCACAAGGAAAGAGGGTGCGAGTGGCAAGGAGAGTTGTTTAACTTGGATCATCACCTCCAGTCTTGTTCTTATTCTGGACTTTCTCGGTACGCTCTGCATAGTATTTCAACATACACTGTCATCATATCATTACCTATATGTATAAATATAGTGGAGAAAAAAATTCTGGAGCTGAACAAGACAGGACAAGACATCCAGTACATGAGACTAAGAAGGTGATGCTACAGCAATTCTCACAAGGGTGTGGTATAATTATTTTCACATATTCCAGGTTCTTTCATATACTGAAAGTACACCCATTCCATCCTCTACTACTAATGAGAGGTAATTTAATATATAAGCTATAACATTCCACTGCAAGAAATGGAATTACCACATTCCTTACTGAGTCTTATTTTTCAAACTATGATCCAACAGATGTGGTCTAGTATAGAATGCGTAAGAAGAATTTTTTGTGTCCTGTTAGTTAACCCTCCGCGCATGCGCAGGAGGGTTACTGTAGTTGGGTCTGTCTGTGTGTCTGTGTGTCTGTTAAGTCAAATCTCACCTCTGGAGCATCTGTTCGCCCTGAAAATTCTGTCACGTACTCAACGGACAACGAAGGTCAAAAAATTTGTGGGGTTTTCTCTGAAACCGTTCCATTGCAGAGATCCAGCACTCCCTCCATTGAAAGCCATACGTACAGTCGGCCATTTTCCTACAGAAAGCACGCATACGCATTATAGTATTTACCACGTTGTAAGCGGATTGTGTGGCGTTATCGTGAGTTGCGGTCTGTCCACAATGGCATGAACTCATGGCGCGGAGGGTTCTGCACTTTAGTGCATTCATTAAAGGTTGTAATGGCTACACTTACCTCATTCCATAAACAATTAGAAATGATGAGGCTATAATTCCTTAGTGATCTTTTTCTAGTGACAGTGATCCTTAAATATTCGTGAACTTATACCTCTACCACACACACATCTATAGTTCCACTAGACATGAATGTCAGTGTAGAATTTCCACTAAGGAATTATTGCAATGTATATTCCTCATCATTTCTAATTGTTTATGGAATGAGTTAATTAAGTGTAGACATTACAACTGTAACGAACAGGACATAAAAAATTTAGTGACTCCAACTCACCAAGTAATTTAATTTTCCCTTCATACTTGGGTATGCATGCAGTTAATCATTTATTGTACCATTACATACTGGACTGCATCTAATTTTTTGCTGTGCTATAGGCCCTGAGGAAGGCCGATGAAATTACTGGAGGTGCTATAATTCATTTATTGCCCAGTGTGTGGGGGGAGGGGGGTGGGGGAGGGTGGGGTAGGTAATGTAAAACTGGTAAATTAAGTGTTAGCTTAAGCAATTATCCATCCACTATTAATAGAATGCCTAACACCTGCACATATTTCACTAATTTTTTAGCCTTCCCATGGCCATGCATTGGACAGTAACTCCAGTGATTAAATGCCATGAATATTTTCTTTCTTGTGTCATAATGGTATTAATGATCATTGTATTGTTTGTGTTATGTGCATGGCTATGCATCATTCAGGACATCATCTGAGCAGCCACTGTTGGCAGAAAAGGACATATCTTTTGTTGAGCAGCCGTCTGATGACTTATTCTGTCCAGTGACACGTCATCTAATGTTCCAGCCTCACCTCACTGTTTGCTGTGGTAAACACCTCTCACAAGAAGCTGCTACCTGGATACAGGCAGAGGGAAAAAGATGTCCACTGTGTAAAAAGCTACATTTGAAGACAGTTTTAGATGAACGGTTCCGTCGTCAAATCAACAAGCTTCGTGTATTCTGTCGTCATGAGGACAGAGGGTGTGGGTGGCAGGGAGAGTTGTCTGAGTTGGAACATCATGTCCAGTCTTGTCCCATGAAGAATCTTCCATTAATGACTGACTTGCAGAAACTCCCAGTGTAAGATAACTGCACTGTGTGCATTTAGAAAACATCTTACAATATTGTTACCTTATACATACAGGTATAGTGATGGAGATGTGACTTCTGGAACTGAACAAGACAGAACAACATATCAGGTAACTAAAAGAGGCTAGGGAGGTGGTATTTGTGGGTACTTGACAAAATATAGAGGCATATACTCCTAGTCATGAATCATTAACCCAGAATGTGAATAATGCTAACTGATATTACTGTTTACTACCACCTCAATTCCCAGATGCAGAGTGATGTATTGCAAACTCTACAGACCAACACTAGCTCTACCTCTCAACAGGTATAATGGAAAGCACATTAGTGCCTAACCCTCAGAACTTCCATGCTGAAAGCACGTGTACAGTGTATGCCCCATATATCAGAGAGTCAAGTAGACTCTAGCTGTATATAACAATATAGGAATGGTACTGACATGTCTAATTAGCTATATATAGCCTTATGTTGACTTGTATTCACATTCCTCTCTCCTTTCTTCCCTCCCACTCTATAGCAGCAGTTAGCCTCCTACACCTGCCATGTAAGTGGTCCAGGTCTACAGTCAGCCACTGCCAACCACCCAACACATGTCATAGTTGAATTAACTGACTCTAGTAATAGGCCATGTCCAGTCCCACAGAAAGTCACTGCTCAACTGGAGCTCATTTCTAAAGCTACACCCACCAGCCCATCCAGGAAATCTCCAGCAGTACATGCTGCAGTAGCCACTACCTCTCCTTCCCGATATCAGGTGTCGTACACAGCCATCATTCGAGGCCAACACAAACTACATGTTGGACTCAATGACACAGAAATCATCAGCAGGCCCTTCACTTTGACTGTGTACCCTGACCCCACTCAATTAGCCCACCCAGTGAGGGTTGTGGCTGGCTTGGACAAACCATATGGTATTGCTATCAACAGTCGCGGGGAAATGATTGTTAGTGAACGGGGGAGTCATCAAATAACTACTCTTGACATCAGAGGACAGAGGATTCGAACATTTGGATCACATGGTGACAGTCCAGAACAGATGATATTCCCTTCAGGTATAGCACTTGATGATATGGACAACATTTATGTGACCAGTCGAAACAAGCTGCAGAAGTTCACTAGCAGTGGTGAACTGATTAAGTGTGTTGGTCAGGAGGGCAGTAAGGAGGGGGAGTTTAATACTCCACGTGGCGTAGCAGTCTACAACAAGGAAGTCTACGTATGCGATCGTGATAACCATCGTATTCAGGTGTTTGACCTGAACTTGAACTTCATCCAATCCATTGGCTCACGTGGCAAAGGACAAGGTGTATTTAATACACCATTTGATGTCAAATTTGACACAGCTGGTCACATGTATGTAGCTGAGTTTGATGATTACAGAGTGCAAGTAATAGACAAGAACGGCCAATTTATTCGAATGTTCGGTGATTACAATAATGATCGGTGCAGACCATCTGGTCTTCATATTGTTGACAAGTATGTGTATGTGTCTGATTATAAAGGTGATTGTATTGTAGTGTATGAGACCTCAGGTCAGTTTGTCACCTCATTTGGGAGGTGTGGTCAGAAGGAGGGAGAGTTTTGGATTCCATATGGAATCACCTCTTGTGCTGATGGTTATATATATGTATGTGATTTTGTGAACAACAGAGTTCAGATATTCTGAATTATATATAAGCTATATATTATGTTGTAGTTTATTTATATAGCTAGTGGCAGTATTAATACTTGACTGTGACCAATTTCCAATGTGGGAGCATAGTGTTGACTGCAATAATTGCGCATGCACAAATGATTCCGGAAACAAGTCACGTGACCAGCAAATACGAGTAGATCGGTTTTCGTCCCCAGACCCCACCCTCAGAGAGGAAAAGGGTCTGGTGACTTTGGCTTGGTCGAGTGATGTCATGCGGAGGAATTCACGCGTGCCTATCAGATTTAAGTACGAGTAATTATTGCATATTTGAGCACCTGTACTCAGACCCCACCCAAATGAAAAAGGGTCTGGTAACAATACGATTTTTGGGTGGTGGTAAAACCAAGGAACGAGGAAGTGGGAAATGAAGAAATGGAGAAGTGAAGAAATGAAGACGTATAGGCAGGATTGGCACTCTGCTATCTTACTACGCCGGGTGGCAAGTCTTCAACAGCTCGTGGAGAGGTTTTTAGAAGAGTACCTAAGGTGTAGCTTCTCGATATATATGTGAAAATCTCGGCCAGTCACATAGATCAAGAGCTTTACCGCCTTACCGCCTTACCAGTCCGAAGATCGCTGTATCATACAAGCAAAGTATAGAGCGTGCCATTAACCGCACGGAATGTAGGCGTGCGTTATTTAGAAATCGATGCCCTATCTGTTCTACAGAAAACCAAGTTTTATTAGTTCAACGACGATGTTAACTTACTAGGAGAGAAGCTAGCAAGACAGCACGAACAGAAAAAGCGCTGGAATATCAGCGCAAAATAGCAGCGTCGTTTGGCTCCATTTACCCGCGCATATCAAAAGCCACAACTATTCCGCTAAGTAAACGTATGACGCGCTAACGTAGGCATACTCTACCGCAACTACTTCCGTGGGCAAGTGAACGCGAATGGACTTTAGTCATACAATTGTTTATGGCAAAGTACATCTAAAGCGTAAGCATATTCAAGAGCCACGATTATAAAGCAAGAGGTTCTGTGACCTTGTCTAGGGTATTAGGGCTGGGCGATGAGCACGACGATTGAAGTCGCATGTAACTACTAGCTTTAGGGGATAAATTATCGTATGAATCCCCATTGTGAATTGTAAATTTAGACCACGCCCAGTGATCGCTAATTACACGCCTCTGCCTGCCGTCTCGTTTACTGAGTTTAAACGTTTATGGCTGACCCTTCAGAGCTCGTAAATCGCGAATTTGGAAGCTTAAAACACTTCAACTTCAGCGACCGCCCTTTGTACCATGGAACAGACGACGTTGAGAGTGCGGCCAGGTTGGTGAAGCATGGAGCTGACCCTCACCATTTTGGTGGACGTTCCAGGCAACTGGGCAGTGGGATGTACGTAACAACCGATCCCGACGTCGCGGCTATTCACGGCAAATACATTGTTAAAACTACAATCCCAAGTTCAGAGGCTGAAAAGCTGCACAGATATCAATATACCCATAAGACCCATCCCAGTTCAGATGCAGTCGGTGAACAACGTCACGCTGCAGACTTCAGAACAACTAAATACAATAAGTTACCTGGAAAACCAGCAGAGCAAATTTGTTTTTCACCAGAGGCAAGCAAGGGTTTAAAGTTTGAAGTTCATCCCAATATGCATAGTATAAGTTTGTATAAAGCTATTGCTGGTCTACCTGAAGGAACACCAATGTCAACATCAACAGCACAAAATCGTGAATCCTCCTCTGAAAAGAGTTTTTACAGTGCACGTTCTTCTTAAGGAATACAAAATCCTAGAGTGGGTCCTTATAGCCAGTAAACGAAGTGTAGACAGGACAATGATACTATTTTTAGAAGCACTGATAAAGATACACTATTAACTGACTCAAGTCAGAGTGTAGCCTTTAGTTACGAATCCTCTGTGTGTGTGTGTGTGTGTGTGTGTGTGTGTGTGTGCGTGCGTGCGTGCGTGCGTGCGTGCGTGCGTGTGTGTGTGTGTGTGTGTGTGTGTGTGTGTGTGTGTGTGTGTGTGTGTGTGTGTGTCCATTAAAATAACTAAGGTGTCTGCTGTGCGCATACGCATATTTACACCCGGAAATGTTAGCAAGTTGCGACATAAATTCAATTATTCTGACCAATGCAATGAGCGGGTACTGGTAGTAGTAGTAGTAGTAGTAAAGGGGGAAGGCCCAGAAGAGGTGCGACACAAGTCGATGACGTAATGAATCGCGCTAATATAAAGCAATTCCTCGTTTTTCCATGATCTTGCAACACGGTGTCCCCCTTTAGTGAATAATGTCCCCCATCGTAGAAAGCTCTGAAAGTCTTCCAAGATATCAAACGTGTTAATTCCTCGATTTTGTCATAAGAGCAAAAATTGTTTGTTGCATGTGTTTTTCATATACTGCATGCATCAGTTCATTATGTGATACTACACTATTGTACTCCCTAGACAATGACTATTCCTTACATGCATATGTGTGCATGGCTCTTGATAGAAGAGTCCACTATTCCCACAATGCCTCTACACATGTGACTGTTGGCTCAGGGATTACATACTCTTTCAGCATGCAATGTGTATATGTGCCAAGTTAACAGTCACATGCGTAGAATGATGAAGTACTATCAACAGGCACATATAATAGTACAGTTGATGTAGCTATATGACACAAACATACATTACACACACAGATAGACAGACAGAGACAGCGCTGTCTGAATGGTTCAACTACACATAGCAGCTCTAAAGTGTGCATGAATCTTACGGATTACTTAAATTGCTAGGATAGTAGCTAGCTGAAATATACTCGAGGAAGGCAAGTTGGGAGCTATGGATACTAAAGTTTAAAACAAACTAGATAAACTGTATCCCTATGTGTAACTATTGACACAGTACTTCATCATTCTATGCGAGTGACTATCATATACACACTGCATGCTGTAAGGAGTATGTAATCCCTGCGCCAACAGTAATATGTGTAGATGCATTGGGACTCTTCTATCAAGAGCCACACTTGTAAGGAATATTCATTGTCTAGGGAGTACAATAGTGTAGTGTCACATGATGAACTGATGCATGTAGTATGGAATGAAACACGTGCAACAAACAATATTTGTTATAATGACAAAATTGATTTTACAGTGTGCAGAAGTATCCAATATCGCGCCAGCATGCACTCACACGACGTTGGCAAGCGAATCGCGTTTATTTTATTCTCTCTCGGTGTGTATAACATAAAAACACATAGATTTATATAGATTTATATAAGCATCTAAAATAAAGTGCAGCGCTAAGGCACTTAGAAATCTAGTCCCGTAGCGAGGGTCTGAGTATACGTACGAGACTATTAGAAATCCACGTAACAGCTGGCTGACCGATAGCCTCGTTACCCTGGTCCCAGGCCGCATGGGGGAGGGGACGAGGTATGTAAACTCTAACCACTAGCCCTAAACTGCACGTAGCTCTGCATTTTAGGGGGACATTATTCACCGGTGAATAATGTCCCCGTATCAGAAATGCCGTAGAAGATGAACTACAGTTGCCTTAACAAAGAATCTTATGGGGGACATTATTCACCAAGGGGGACAATATTCACTAGTGAATAATGTCCGGGGGGGGGCAGTATTCACTAGTGAATATTGTCAAATTCCTGACCAATCACGGGTGTAGAGATAACAGCCTGCAGCCGGTACATACGAAGCTAATCTTCGATTTCTTCATCGAAATGGCAGACGGTATGTAGATCTTTAATAAACAGGACTCAATAACTATTGTCGACACCTTGTTCTGCAGCCCGTATTTCCCTCGACTCGGCGTCTAACCTATATTTATGTTATACTACAGATAATAGTATTATATATGTTTGTTAGACCAACGCATAACTGAGCATGTCATTACAACTTTCTGTCACTGAATCCACTGTTATAGTATACGTATTATGAGACACCTCAGTCAGTGTCACTTCAACAATTAAGGCTCTTTTGTTATTTACAGTCATCAATTTTGTACCTCACACCTAACAGGGCAAATGACTATCCAGGATGTCCAGGCCAACATTAGACAATTTGAGGATAAGTTTAATGCTCTGAAGAAATCCACTAGAGAATGTCTTGAGAAACTCGGAATGCCTGTCAAGAGAGAAGCTGATGCTCTGACATCACTACCAGCAGATGGCATGGACAATGCTAAAAAGTTCCTGAAGGACAATAAAACAGAGCTCTATCGAGCTGCTGATCATTACAAGTTGTTTGAAACCATGAACTTCCACTGGGACTACCAGAACCCTCAGTTGCTGGATCACCTGATCCGAGAGTTTGATTTGGAGGGGGTCAAAGGTGAGATAAAGACCTACAAGGAAGACCTACAGCAGTTTAGGAAGAAGACGCCACTGAAGCTGTTCTGTCAGTCACAGAAGCAGAAGCATATCAAGCCACCACCTGACTTCCATGAGGTGGTGGCAGAGTTTGATTGGCCTGATCATGTGACACTAGAGTTTGTGGAGGAATTCCGACAAGGGTATGCAGGTCACTATAACCTCCGAGAATGTGCCATGATGCTGGCTTTGGTGTGTCCTTGCTCCTTCATCGTTACCTGGTTCATTCCTGGTTCCATTGTGGAGAAATTAAAAGTGGAAGTGCCAACCTCAATTCTGAAGAAGTATTCAGTCACTAAACTAGAAATTGCTGGAGAGTGTGTCTATCCTAAGGCCACGAATAAGGTAAAGACTAATGTTATAAATGTTGAAATATCTGAAGTATATAGATATTATTCTGCTGTGTGTAGATGTCCACAACTCCCTTATCTGGTGATGCTCCATCCAGTCCAGCAACAGGGCTAGATACACCAGGCACTCCAAGGTACGTACTCTCCATACAAGGAATAAGATATTACCATTTGACTCATAAAAATTTTGAAAATTATTTACTCATATAGCAAAGAAAAGACTTCTGGAACTGAACAAGACAGGACCAGACATCCAGTACATGAGACTAAGGAGGTGATGCATAGCAATTCTCACAAGGGTGTGGTCTAATTATTTTCACATATTCCAGGTTCTTTCATATACTGAAAGTACACCCATTCCATCCTCTACTGCTAGTACTGAGAGGTAACTTATAAACACTCTATAGGCCACAAGAAAGACCTGTAAAGTATAAGTGATTTATTGTTCAGTGCACACGTGTGTTCGTGTGTGTCCGTGCGTGTAGGGGGTCTGTCTTTATTCATGGGATGTTTCTTGCTAGATATATACCATGACTCCAGAAATATGCGTGTGTAGTAATGCTGGCATGTATCTATTAATCAAGCATTGTCCCAGTTTATGGCATGACCACTGTTATATTCTCTTCTGTGTGTCATATTAATGATCATGGTGTTGTTTGTTTTACGTGCATGACTAACAGTGCATAACATTCAGGATATCATCTGATCAGCCACTGTCGCAAAAAGGACTTATCTTTTGTTGAGCAACCATCTAATGACATATTCTGACCAGCTGTGTGTATTTAGGAAACATCATACAATATTGTTACCTTATACAGGTGTAGTGATGGAGATGTGACTTCTGAAACTGAACAAGACAGGACAACATACCAGGTAAATGCATATGGGACTTACTCCTAGTCATGAATCATTAACCCAGAATATGAATAATGCTAACTGTTATTACTGTTTACTACCACCTCAATTCCCAGATGCAGACTCCACAGACCAACACTAGCTCTACCTCTCAACAGGTATATACACATTAGTGCCTAACCCTCAAAACTTCCATGCTGCAAGCACACATATACACGTGTGAGAGAGTACATCTGTTAGTGTATGCCCTATATATCAGAGAGTCTATGGACTCTAACACTGGAAATGGTGCCGACATACCCAATTAGCCTTACATTGACTTGTATATATTTTACATCCCTTCCTCCTCTCTTCCCTCCCTCTCTTTAACAGCAGTTAGCCTCCTACACCTGCCATGTCAGTGGTCCAGGTCTACAGTCAGCCACTGCCAATCACCCAACCCATGTCAGAGTTGAAACTGACTCTAGTAATAGGCCATGTTCAGTCCCACAGAAAGTCACTGCTCAGCTAGAGCTCATTTCTAAAGCCACACCCACCAGTCCACTTGGGATATCTCCATCAGTACATGCAGCAGTAGCCACTACCTCTGCTTCCCGATATGAGGTGTCGTACACAGCCATCAGTCGAAGCCAACACAAGAAAGAGAAAGAGAAGCAGAAGGTCTCCAGATATGTAGTGTCATACAGAGGAGTCTCTCAAGGTGTACAGAAACTCTACATTCCTGGAAGTGATGGAGAAAGTAGAAATATCTTACATGTATTGTGTATACGTGAATATGGTCATTCCCAGTACCCCTTCACCATGACACTGTACCGTGACCCCACGCAATTAGCCCACCCAGTGAGGGAAGTGACTGACTTGGACAAACCATACGGCATTGCTTTCAACAGTCATGGGGAAATGATTGTTAGTGAACGGGGGAGTCATCAAATAACTACTCTTGACATCAGAGGACAGAGGATTCCATTTGGATCATATGGTGACAGTCCAGAACAGATGAAATACCCTTCAGGCATAGCAATTGATGATATGGACAATATTTATGTAACCAGTCACCACAAGCTACAGAAGTTCACTAGCAGTGGTGAACTGATTAAGTTTGTTGCTCAGAGGGGCAGTAAGGAGGGGGATTCTAATGTTCCACGTGGAGTAACACTGTACAACAATAAAGTGTACGTATGTGATCGTGATAATCATCGTATTCAGGTGTTTGACCTGGACTTGAACTTCATCCGACCAATTGGCTCACGTGGCAAAGGAAGAGGTGAATTTGAAGAACCAGTTGATGTCAAATTTGACACAGCCGGTCACATGTATGTAGCTGAGTTTGATAATAACAGAGTGCAAGTAGTGGACAAAAATGGCCAATTTATTCGATTCCTTGGTGAAAATGATCGGTGCAGACCATCTGGTCTTCATATTGTTGACAAGTATGTGTATGTGTCTGATTATAGAGGTGCTTGTATTGTAGTGTATGAGACTTCAGGTCATGATCAGTTTGCAACCTCATTTGGGGGGCGTGGTCCCAACAAAGGAAAGTTTGGATTCCATATGGAATTACTTCTTGTGCTGATGGTTATATATATGTATGTGATTATATGAACAACAGAGTTCAGATATTCTGAAATGTATTTTGAATATTCAAGTTGTAGTTACATATTGCTGTTTATATTATTGGATATACCAGTAGTGTGCCATGACCAATTTCTCTCAATATGTGGAGAAGGGGGACGGGTGCGCACTGCAATTGCGCATGCGCAAATGAGTTCGATCGAAGGTCGTCTTCTTCTTTGCGAGTAGCCCGTTTAGTGGGAAGAAGATCACGTGACCAGCAAATGCGCAATACATGCAGTTTGAACTGACTTTTTGAAGAGGATCTGGTCACAGTCCGGGCAGTTGTGATTGTGGAATGCGTTTGAGGTTTACTTGGCAACGTCAGATAATGAAAAATTAAGTGCCATAAACGACTTACTTACGTGACGTCACGTAAAATCAACGAATCTGATTTGTCACGCCAAGATATTCCGCTTTTCAATGAGTGGCTGGCTCGCAAAACTAAGTAGATACCAAATAAGAGTGACACTGTGTGCGTGTCTTACACGAAGTTAAAATAACTAAGGTAGCTCCTGTGCGCATGCGTATATTTACACCCGGAAATGTTTGCAAGTTGCGACATGAATTCAGACCAATGCAATGAGCGGGTACTGGTAGTAGTAGTAGTAGTAGTAGTAGTAGTGAAGGGAGAAGACCCAGAGGAGGTGCGACACTAAAATCGATGACCTAATGAATGGCACTAAAGAATGCAATTCCTCGTTTCAGTACTGCGTTTTTCCATGATCTTGCAATTAGGCCTGAAGCTATTATGCTACTTTTTCCCCCTATTATTCTATTCTGCACTTCTTTTAACATTTATTCTTCTATATTCTCTCCATTATTCTGTAGTTATTCTCCAAAAATAATAATAAAAAGGACACATGACAAGACAAATCAATGACGCTTGTTATATTGTAACATAATTGAGGAACAACGTAGTCCTGAAATGTAGACGCACCAGAAGTAGAGGATCGTGAGTTAGAACCAATGGAAGACATAGTCAAATAGTGTATAGAGAATTATTAACTGTACTGCATGTACATTTACTATACTGTCATATGACGCGCGCCTGTGACATTTCCGCAAAATTTATCCGATTATTCCAGCACTATTCCGGACTCCTTTACCTGCCTATTATTCCAAGTTATAGTCGCAGGCCTACTTGCAATATGGTCAAAAACCGGATATAAATTCCTGACCAATCGCCGGTGTAAAATAACAGCCTGCAGGTGGTACATACGAAGCTAATCTTCGATTTCTTCATCGAAATGGCAGAAGGTATGTAGATCACAATACATACTATTGTCGACACCCTGTTCTACAGCCCTCACAGGCGATATCGATGCGCCACTGACTCCAGATGATGCAGTCAATATACTAGAGGAAATACTGGAAGCAGAAGTCCAGTCCTTTGCACTCGGTCTGAAGTTGAAGTTACCCCCACATGTTGTAGAGGCCATATGCGAGAACCATTCGCTGCCTCGCGATCGCCTCCTTCAAGTTCTCATTGAATTCACGAAGCAAGTAGAGCCCAGACCGACATGGAGGGCTATTGTAGCTGCCCTCAGGAGCCCTGCAGTCAACCTACCTCAACTGGCAATGAGAGTGGAAGCAGCACATTGTCGTACTAGTACTGCCAGTCATGAGGCACCACTTGAGACTGCTATCCCCACTTGTACGTATGTGTAACAGTACTATAAACCATGTGAAAGCAAATAGCATGTTCATGTCTAAGGGTTATACCAATAGTGTAGCTACATGTAGTGTGAACTATGCAATACACACTTGTATAGAGCATCCCCAAAGTGCAGGGGGGTTCAGTCTTTCCCAGACCCCCTGTTCATACACCAATGCCGAGTGTCACTCGGTGTTCTTGTGTTTCTGACTCATGATTCATTCTGTCCCTACCATACAGTCAGATCATCTGAGATTCTGACTAGTGCTGGGACATCCTCCACACCAAGATCTAGTGAGATGGATATTGGACATTCAGATACACTGACAGTGGAAGCAGCACATTTTACTGATTCTCCTGCACCTTGTGATGCACTACTAGAGACTAGTACCTCTACTGGTAGGTATAACATAAATGATGTTTGTATATATCCTGACTCAAGCTTCATTCTCATACAGTCATGAGCTCGAGGTCAAGCTCTCGTTTGGCAAGCTCTGAAATGTCCTCTACACAAAACTCTGGTGAGATGGACACTGAAGGACTAGTTACATTGACATCAACTGTACTTGGGGAAGCAACAGATTTTCCTGATCCTCATGACTCAGCACATGGGGCTAAACCCACTGATATACATGACTATGAATGTTTTATTCATCAGTCAAGTGCTAGCAGTATCACTTCAACAAGATATAGTAGTTTAATAGGAAAAGACTAGTAGACAGCATTAATCATTAGTGCATGCATACAAGCAACTACTATATGCAGTAGTATTTGGCTCACTACATGATCTGGAGATATGGCAGAATGTATACTCCTGCTTAGAATGTCATTGATGTTTCTGTAGGACCCGAATCAAAGATGCTGACTACACCACCTGCAAAACGGATGAAGATAGACACAACAGGAATAGGTAATAACAATAACATAGCAGCTGTTTGTAGCTATGTAATAACCCCCCAATTAATTAAGGAGACACTATACCTAGAGGTATATATATATATATATATAGCTGCATGCACACCTGCATTTGTGACCACAGACTACTGCTTAAGAGATAGATTTGAAAGAACAAAGGCTGTTTTCTACATGTACAGCATTAATAAAGAATGCTATAAGTGATGGTTATAAATGACAATTCATGACTAATACTTCTCTTCACTATTGTTGTTTCAGATACTTTTCTGGCAAGCAAACCGACACTGCCAGAACTCCAATCCTCATCTGGCAGTACTGTTAATATAGTGGAGCAGATTGGAACACACTACTCCGAACTGGGCCCACTGCTACTGAATGACAGCACGGGTGCAGTTACCGCATCCATTGTCAATGAATACCATCACAATGCAGTTGCAATCAACCAGGGGATTCTGACACGATGGCTACAGGGCCAGGGCAAACAACCAGTGACTTGGTCCACTCTCATTGATGTTCTGAATGATATAGGACTTTCAGAGTTGACTCAAATGATCCAAGAGGGCCTGAGCAGCTCAACAACATCCTCTGCACAGACATCTAGTAAGACAAAATTGAATCACTGAATATAATAAACAGTATGTCAGGACACATTACTCTATCCACAGCCGCTCCTTCTGTTGCTACAGTGCATGGCCAGCCACCAGTCACTATGCAATTTTCTCAACAAATATCAGGTAAGCAATTTGTTGGGTGACATATTAGCATGTCATTACGTATAAAGAATCATAACTTTCTGTCACTGAATCCATTGTTACATATCATGAGACATCTCAGTTAGTATCACCTCAACAAGGTAGTTAATATTTAATGTCATCAATTTTGTAACTCTAACAGGACAAATGACTATCCAGAATGTCCAGGATGAGATTCAGCAATTTCATAAGAGGTTTAATGCATTGAAGAAATCCACTAGAGAATGTCTTGAGACATGCCCAGTGCCTGTCCAGAGGGTAGCTGATGCTCTGACGTCACTACCAGCAGATGATATGGCTGAACATAAACAGTTCCTTGAGTGCCATCTATCAGGCACCTGATCATTCTGAGCTGTTTGGAACTATGAACTTTCATTGGAACTATCAGAATCCTCAGTTGCTGGATCACCTGATCCAGGAGTTCAATTTGGAGAAGGTCAAAGGTGAGATGAAGACCTACAAGGAAGACCTACAGCAGTTCAGGAAGAAGACACCACTGAAGCTGTTCTGTCAGTCACAAAAGAAGAAGCGTATCAAGCCCCCACCTGACTTCTATGAGGTAGAGGCAAAGTTTGACTGGCCTGATGATGTGACACTAGAAGTTGTAGAAGAATTCCGACAGGAATATGCATATCAATATAGCCTCCACGAGTGTGTGATGATGCTGGCTGTGCTGCGCCCACATGGCTCCTTTACCATCACCTGGTTCATACCTAACTGCATTGTTAAGAAATTGAAAGTGAAAGTGCCAAATCTTAATGCAATTCTAAAGAAGTATTCAGTCACTAAACTGGAGATTGCTGGAGAGTGTGTCTATCCTAAGGCCACAAATAAGGTAAAAACTAGTGTTATAAATGTTGAAACATCTGAAGTATATACATATTTGTGTAGATCCACAACTTCCTCATCTGATGATGCTCCATCCAGTCCAGCAACTGGGCTAGATACAGCAGGCACTCTAAGGTACATGCTAGCTCTAGGAAATATACCACTAATTCACTAGTTAAATGTGACCATGCAAGCATAAACCAACTTTATGCCCCAAAAGTAAAATTTTCAGCATGAACAAAAATATTCCCTTTATACCCCATACAAATAAAAAATTCTCATAACTTTTGAATAGAAAGTCCAATCAAATATCTAAAAACATCACTACAACAGCTTGAAAATCATTATTCAATGTTTAGGTTATCTCCTAAAATGCGGCATGAGGTTGATTTATGCATGAATGGTCACAATGAGATGTGAGGACTAGGATACTGTTTGGCTCATAAAATGATTTTAGATTCATTTTTATACAGACGAATATCTGTTCAGCCATCAGAGGGCAGAGATATAAGCCAAACATCATTAGCAGAACAGGACTTTCTTTTCGTTGAACAGCCATCTAAGAATTTCTTGTGTCCAGTCACATATGGCCTACTGCTCCAGCCTCACCTCACAGCTTGCTGTGGTAAACACCTCTCAGAGGAAGCTGCTATGAAGATACAGGGAGAGACCACTATCTGGTTACAGGGGGAGGGAGGGGCGTGTCCACTGTGCAACATGCCAGATTTGGTCACTCTACCAGACAAATACTTCCTTCATCAAGTTAAAATGCTTCGTGTGTTCTGTCATCACAAGAAGAGAGGGTGCAAGTGGCAGGGAGAGTTGTTTGACATGGATCATCACCACCAGTCTTGTCCTTATTCTGACCTTTCTCGGTACACTCTGTATATTTTATTCATATTATTATATTACCCATGTATATTAATCATACAGTGAAGTAAAGACTTCTGGAGCTGAACAAGACAGGACAAGACATCCGATACATGAGACTAAGGAGGTGATGATATATAGAGCAATTCTCATTTGGGTGTGGTATAATTATTACAGGTTTTTTCATATGCTGAAAGTGCACACATTCTATCCTCCACTACTAATGAGAGGTAGCTATCACACAGTACAGTAGTACTGTGTATATAGGGATTGCTATGGTCTATCCCCATTGAAAACCATATATAAGAATTTTGTTCATTTTCACTTTCAATTTTGAAGTTGATTTCACTTTTAATGATATCAAGGTGAAGAATGTATGAAAAATAACCAGTATACCAAAAATTGGTTGTGTTGTGATGTAAGATGTACATAATATCTGATTTTCACATTTTGTCCGTGTTTCCATCTTCTTCTTCTTCTTCTTCTTCTTCTTCTTCTTATTATTATTATTCTTAAAGAAGCGTAACTCAATAACCACAAAATCAATAAACTTGAATCTTTGCATGTGGAAATGTATCAATACGTACTGGGGAATAGAGGTATAATATTTAACCCTTGTAGTTCATGTACTACTGATTGTTATCTCTCCCGGCAATGTATTATGAATGAGAATAACTAATGAGCAAAACTCAGCAACCATGGTAACCATCAACCTGAAAGTCAGCATGTGTAGAAATATCATCGCTAATAGCAACATGACAAAAGCATATATTGTTAACCATTGTCATTCTTGTAATACTGATGTTAAACTCTTCCCAATGAAATACATATACATGTGTAAAGTGATTACATAATTTCATTTTATAAATGTACGTGCACTGTAGCTGCATTATGTAATAAAACGATTATGTAATGACACAAGATGACATCATTCAAAATGAACAGGGACAAGATTGGGACACAGACATGCTATTTACGTCAATGTACTAACAAAGGATTGTTGATGTACATAGCATGTCTGTGTCCCAATCTTGTCCCTGTTCATTTTAATGCAATCCCTATATTACACTTCAAAATTTCCTAAATTTTTTATTTACTTGTTAGCCTATAGGAAGGCCTATGAACTGACTAGTATAATTTAACACCTGTACATAATATATCACTAGTTTTTATTACCTAGCGGTGCTTTCCCATGCACGTGACAATGACTCTAGTTAGTGACTAGCACACCTTGGCAATTAAATGCCATGAATATATTATTCTTTGTATCATAATCATCATGGTGTTGTTTGTATTGTGTGCATGACTCTGCATCATTCAGGACATCATCTGAGCAGCCACCGTTGGCCAAAACGGACTTATCTTTTGTTGAGCAGCCGTCTGATGACTTATTCTGTCCAGTGACACATCGCCTAATGTTCCAGCCTCACATCACTGTTTGCTGTGGTAAACACCTCTCACAAGAAGCTGCTACCTGGATACAGGCAGAGGGGAAAAGATGTCGAATGTGTAAGAAGCTACATTTGAAGACAGTTTTAGATGAACGGTTCCGTTGTCAGATCAACAAGCTTCGTGTATTCTGTCGTCATGAGGACAGAGGGTGTGGGTGGCAGGGAGAGTTGTCTGACTTGGAACATCATGTCCAGTCTTGTCCCATGAAGAATCTTCCATTAATGACTGACCTGCAGAAACTCCCAGTGTAAGATTACTGCACTGTGTGTATTCAGGAAACATCTCAATATTGTTACCTTATACATACAGGTATAGTGATGGAGATGTGACTTCTGAAACTGGACAAGACAGGACAACATATCAGGTAACTAAATGAGGCTACGGAGGTGGTATATATCTGTGGGTACTTGACATAATATGGAGATGTATACTAGTCATGAATCATTAACCCAGAATGTGAAAATATTACTGTTACTACCATCTCAATTCCCAGATGCAGAGTCACGTACTGCAAACTCCACAGACCAACACTAGCTCCACCCCTCAACAGGTACAATTGATATTGAAAGATATTAGTACCTAACATTCAGGACTTCAATGCTGCAAGCATGTGTGTGAGAGAGGTATCAGAGAGTCAGTAGCTATAGACACTAGCATAACACTGTAGGAATGGTTCCAAGATGTCCAATTAGCCTTATGTCGACTCGAATACAGGTTAGCATTCATTTTATACATCCTTTCTTCCCTCTTTACAGCATTCTGCAACCAATACCTGCCATGTCAGTGGTCCAGGTCTACAGTCAGCCACTACCAATCACCCAACACATGTTACTATCAAACTATCTGACTCTAACAATTGGCCATGTCCAATCCAACAGAAAATCAGTGCTGAACTAGAGCTTGTTCCTAAACCTATATCCACCAGCTACAGTGGTGATAGATGGCCATGGCTCACAAAGCCCCATGCTGCTGTCAGAGGTATGGTTGCCACTACCTCTCTTTCCCAATATGAGGTATCATACACAGCCATCAGTCGAGGCCAACACAAACTACATGTTCGACTCAATGACATCGAAATCAATGACAGCCCCTTCACCACGACAGTGTACCCTGACCCCACTCAATTAGCCCACCCAGTCAGGGTTGTGGCTGGCTTGAAGTATCCATATGGCATTGCTGTCAACAGTTGTGAGAAAATTATTGTTAGTGAACGGGGAGGTCATCAATTAGCTATTTTTGATATCAGAGGAGAGAAGATTCAAACATTTGGATCACATGATGACAGTCTAGAACAGACAAAATACCCTGCAGGCATAGCAATTGATGATGTGGACAATATTTATGTGAGTAGTGAGCACAAGCTGCAGAAGTTCACTAGCAGTGGTGAACTGATTAAGTGTGTTGGTCAGAAGGGCAGTAAGGAGGGGGAGTTTATTGAACCACGTGGATTAACACTATACAACAATGAAGTGTACGTATGTGATCGTGATAACAATTGTATTCAGGTGTTTGACGTGGACTTGAACTTCATGCGATCCATTATTGGCTCATATGGCAAAGGAAGAAGTGAATTTGCTGCGCCATTTGATGTTAAATTTGACACAGCCGGTCACATGTATGTAGCTGAGTTTGATAATAACAGAGTGCAGGTAATGGACAAGAATGGCCAATATATTCGAATGCTTGGTCAAAAAGGGCTTTGCAAACCATCTGGTCTTCATATTGTTGACAAGTATGTGTATGTGTCTGATTATAGAGGTGATCGTATTGTAGTGTATGAGACTTCAGGCCAGTTTGTAACCTCATTTGGGGGGCGTGGTCACAACAAAGGAAAGTTTGGATTCCATATGGAATCACTTCTTGTGCTGATGGTTATATCTATGTATGTGATTATCTGAACAACAGAGTTCAGATATTCTGAAATGTATTTTGAATATTCAAGTTGTAGCTATTGTGTATAAATAGTGTTTATATTATTGGATACCGTGACCAATTTCTCTTAAGGTGTGGAGAAGGGGATGGGTGCGCACTGCAATTGCGCATGCGCAAATGAGTTCCAGAAACACAGAAATCACGTGACCAGTAAAAACGCAATGCGCACTTTGAACTGACTTTTTGGCAGGTTCTACGTGTAACGTGTAAGCGCGGTTATAACACTTTTCGCATGACGTAATGCAATATAAGCGCCTATAAGCCCTAGCCGCTAGCCCTAGCCCTAACCCTAGCCCTACCTAGAGAAGTCATGTACGGTGGCCAAGAAGGGCTTTTCTCTTTTGCCTTCGCGCAACGCAAATCGTGCGCTTCGCTCAACGAAAATTAGGTTAATGGCATATATAAACTACGCGCCCATGCGCATAGGCACGGAGGATCCATGGGTGCTTACGGAACTACCCAAGGCGGGGGGGCCTGGGGGGGGGGTTGGGGGGGTACCCCCCATCTAGGTAATTTGCCTCTTCGTGCCTTGGTTTGTGACGGGGCCATTACGGGCTGGCTAGGGTATGGCTAGTTACGCATGCATGATTACCGATACAGTTTATATATGCCATCTACCGAAAATTAGGTGCTTCGCTCAACGGAAATTGTGTGCTTCTCCCAACGCGCTTCGCTCAACGGAAATTGTGTGCTTCGCTCAACGGAAATTGTGTGCTTCGCCCAACGCGCTTCGCTCCGGAAATTGTGTGCTTCGCCCAACGCGCTTCGCTCCGGAAATTGTGTGCTTCGCCCAACGCGCTTCGCTCAACGGAAATTGTGTGCTTCGCTCAACGGAAATTGTGTGCTTCGCCCAACGCGCTTCGCTCAACGGAAATTGTGTGCTTCGCCCAACGCGCTTCGCTCAACGGAAATTGTGTGCTTCGCCCAACGGAAATTGTGTGCTTCGCCCAACGCGCTTGGCTCAACGGAAATTGTGTGCTTCGTCCAACGCGCTTCACTCAACGCAAATTGTGTGCTTCGCCCAACGCAACAATAACGAGACCATCCATCGGGCCTCTAGCAAGCCATCCATCCGGGCTACGCGCTTATACTGAGTGATGACGTAATGCCAATCCAAGAAGGACCCGACTTTTTGAAGAGGGTCCGGTCACAGTCCGGGCAGTTATTAATGTGGAATGCGTTTGAGGTTTACTTGGCTCGGTCAGATAGTTCCATAACATCTACGCACACTGTAGCTAGCCATTGCCGTAAAAACACGAAAGTAAAACACGACCTACTTACGTGACGTCACGTATAAATCAATGAATCTGATTGGTCACGCCAAGATATTCCGCTTTTCGATGAGTTGGCTGGCTCGCGAAACTAAGTAGTGCGTAGATACCGAATAAGAGTGTGTGTGACAGTGTGTGTGTGTTTTTAATGTTTACACTAAGTTAAGTGTACTTCCGTGTTTTAAAGTACACTTGGAAACTCGATCCCTATTACGCGGACTAGACTTACTTATTGCGCATGCGTAGAACTGAATTTGCCGCGCGCAAGTTTCCAGAATAGCGAAGTAACTACCGTGGGTGGATGGGATGGACGTTACCATACTAACAAAATGTTTTCGTTACAACAGGAAGAATGGGTAGAACAACCACCAATGAACACTGTGTGTTCCAATTCTGCTATAGTGAGTGCATCTGATGTCTATTATTGAAGGGGATGTTGGTGATCTTGATTGGATTGCTATAGTTAATCTTTATGTAAAGAGTTAAAGATGGCATGAACTAACCAAATTACCACAGGCTCTCGATCCCCCAACCTTCAGCTACGATATGTGGCAATGAATTACATGTGATAGGAAAGGATGGCGATGGATACTCATGCTACTTGCAATTTCTAACATCCACTAACCAACCAATGAGAGAACAGTCAATATAGCATACCATAGCATGGACACCACTAACTCAGCTACCAGTGACATGCTCAACAGCTACGTGGACAGCTATTAATCGTTGGTGGTTGCAAAGTGGGTCCTCAGTCAATTCCATTTACCAGCTAGTAGATGGACAGTGGGTGAAGGTTGGCTCTCTGTCTGGTGGGAGGTGTAAGTGTTTAGTAGTTGCTACATCAGACAAGATGATGGTAGTTGGTGGACAAGGAGGAGAGAAAGTTGTTGAAGAATTTAAAGCTGTTTAGTACACCTGACATAGTGTATGATCATGTGAAATGTTATTTTTAACGTGTTATATATATATCCATATTACATAGTAATGTATTTTATGCTAGTATATATGCCTTAGGACACTCACATGACTATGTTTATGACTATAACCATGCAATTAACTTCTTGTTATTCATGGTCTAGCTGTATAGTGTGCTGTAATGCTTTGTGTGGTCTTGTAAACTGCTAGCTATATCTGGTGAATAATCAGTTAATATTATGCTGATCATATACTCACAAAAATGATCATCACAATTTTTGAATCATCTCTGAACCTAGGCCTACCATTGTGAGAATGTATATAGGATTTATTTGGTAAAATGTGATATATACACAACACTAAGTACTTTATTGCTCACTCTTTTACCAGAACTAAAACATCCATATAGCCCAGCACATCCAACCCAGTGATTGGTGGGTTGACTTAGATGTGTGTGGTAGAGCTACAAGTATATGAATATTTAATAATATTTATTTTATGTAAAAGATCACTGTGAATATGTGTTCCATTAGCACATGACACATGACACATGACACATGACACATGACACATGACACATGACATATGACAGGTGGTTACAGCAGAAGACAAAGATGTTTTGTATTTAGCCCCACAAAACTTTGACAAATAATCATTGATGATCAATGGGAAATGACATTGCATATAATAAGCAGTAGGTCTTTGATGGATTATGCTAGCATAATTTTGAGAATAACTCAGCTCTATTGCATGCACCTTGATTGACGATGTGGCTCACATGATCAACTAACAAGGCTGCCTCCTAGCCAAATTGCACCTCAAGGGAGCCTATTGGGGAGACCCAGTGTACCCACTGGTAATAGGTGACAAAAGAATTGAGAATAGTGGTAGAATGATAGGTATATAGATGTGCTGGGGCTACAGTGTGTTCATGGTGCTGATCAAGTAGCTGTTGTGATGAAGCAGAGGGTATAGGAGCAGCAACAAAATGTCAACAAGCATTCCATACATAGTTTCTAAAATCACATTTCAAAAGGATGGAAATAGGTAGTATGAAAGGAAATAGTAGATAGAAAAGCAGAGAATGTATGATTGGTAGTAATCAAGTCGGTTGTCGAGTTAGCATTTTTCTGTATTAATTATGCGCAAGTTTTTGCAAATACGTAGAACAGTGAGGTGAGATTCAATGCGCTGCAGAGTCTAACTGAGATAACATCCTAGTATATACGAGGCTTATACAGACTGTATTCTTGTTCGTCGAAATGGCAGAAGGTATGCATATAGCTACGTATAATATACATAGACTAGCCTATATCAGAGAGTCAGTAGACTCTCTATGTAGGGATGGCGCTGACACGCCCATCAAACCCTAACATTATGAAACCGCTCACAACTCCTGAACACTGCAGTTATAAGCCTTTTTAGGTACATAACGTGGCCTACGGGTGTTTTTATACACGATAAAACTCTCAAAGTAGGCAAAATACACTGCTACAATATCATACGTAAAATTGCAAAAAAAAACAATTTCTCCATTATCTTCTTCTTCTTCAGTAAACAAGCCTATCTCACAAACGGTACAAGTATTTACCTTAATTTTTGTATAAAACAGCTTCATGGGGTGGGGCTCGCGCGTGAAATATTATTGCATGTACTTGGCAATGAAAAACAAGTGAAACAAGTGTGAAAAACATTTCATTAAAATGTTAAAGGATGTAGGGATGACAATGCTAAAAAGTACAGGAACAAGATATATAGTGAATCACAATGGTAGGCCTAGGTTGCAGTATATGCAGGCAAAACCAGTGATGATGGCATGAGAAATAAGGAGCAGCATGAAGGCAAAGGCAAGGGATGGGCATGCAACAATCATAACATGCGTAACCCCTCCCTGCATCTTTTTATGGAGGTGAACTGGAGACACTGGAAGCGCAGAACCAGTGATTTTTTTTTTGCAGATTTCACAATATTTGGGGCATCTTTGGGGTTGTTTAAACACATAGCTAGAGTATTGGTGTCTGCCTCTAGCATCTGGCATTGTTATACAAGGCTCACACTATAGACATCAACGGTAGCCAGTGACTTCAAAATTCTGCTGCTGGTTGAGTCATCAGTGCTAGAGAGCAGTTTTGCCAGGTAAGTGAGCTTGTGGATAAGGACTCTCAGCAACAAAATGTCAACAAGCATTCCATACCATGAAGTCACATAGGTAGCATGAAAGGAATTAGTAGGTAGAAAATAAAGAATGATAGTGTTCAAGTCAGCTGCTGAGTTGGCACTCAGTTAATTATGTGCAAGTGTTTAATTGCGTGCGATTGATCAATGAAGTGAGATCCACCCAATGCGTGGCAAAGTCTAACTTCTGAGATAACATCCTAGTATATACGAGGCTTATACAGAGATATATTGTTCTTGTTTATCGAAATGGCAGAAGGTATGCATATATACATGTAGATAATAAACATGTAGCCTAGCTATCATGTATCCGATGGTTGACACCTTATTTTGCAGCCCCTACAGGCGATGAGTCGCTGACAGAAGATGATGCAGCCAAGGTACTGGAGGAGATATTGGAAGCACAGAACCAGTCTCGATTTCTAGGCCTCAAACTGAAAGTACCTGACTATATCATCACTGGCATATACACACAGTACACTGATCCGAAGGACCGTCTCTACCATGTCCTTGTGGAGTTTTTGAAGCAGGTTGACCCCAGACCAACATGGAGGGCTATTGTAGATGCCCTCAGAAATCCTATGGTCAACCTACCTCAACTGGCGATGAGAGTGGAAGCAGCACATTGTCCTGATCCTACTGCCAGTCGCGAGGTACCACTATCTGAGGATTCTACTGCCAATGGTATGTACGGGTATAATTATTGTCTCAGATTCAAAATTGATTCTGTTTCCATACCAATCCTTATAGACATGAGGTCTGAAGCCATTTCTCATGCGACCAACTCTGATACATCCTCCACACTCACCTCTGGTGAGATGGATGATCAGCTGCTCCGCATTGTTTACTTCCATCTTTTTACAGTCCCTCTTTCTGTAGATCTGATCCAATGACAGATCTAGGATATTGTAAAGGGGGTAGCATATCGCGCGAGTTTTGAGGCGACATCCAGTTTCACATTATAATATGCACGCGCGCGAATGACGACCTGCAGAGTTACGTCCGCGTTCGTACATGTAACCTTTGTCACAGAGTACATTTTAGCATATTTTGGCTACCGATAATCGCTGCGTAGGCGCTAGGCGGCGTTTAGTTCTCGAACGCAAACTAGCGAAGTAAGTCAGCTGCGCACGTGTGAGCTATAATACAGTCGCACCAAAAGAGGGTTTCAGTGGAAACCTTGAAACCTCCCCTAGATCCGCCACTGTGATCCAGTCCATTATGACAACTCCACCTCCTCAGCAACAGATATGGAATGAACTGTTGTATCTTTACATATTGCATGCATTAATTGCTACTTGCAGCAAATCCAGTATTATCATCTTTCACTTGCATGCAGGCATTACTTCTGTTGAACAAGTCAAGGCTGAGATTGAATGTTATGAAGATAGATTCAATGCAATGAAGCTGTCGACTATTAAGTGCCTTGAAAAGCTCCAAATCAGTGTAATGGCTGTGGTGTACATTTTAACATCACTGCATGCAGTTTATAGGGCTGAGTACAAAGTGTTTTTTGAGAAAAAGATTCAAAAGCTCAATCAATGCCACAACCACTGGGAGCTGTTTGGATCTCTCAACTCCTACTGGAACTACCTCTCCTATCACCTCCTGGATCATCTTATTAAGGAAGTGTCTCTGAATTATCGATTTTTAACCAATGTTGAAGGAAAAACTGTGGAACAGTCTGTTATAGATGTCAAAAGGCAGATGGATTTGTACAAGAGAGATCTGAAGAAGTTCAGACAGCAGACTTCACTGAAGGCGTTCTGTCGAGCAGAAAATTGGATTAGAGATGATCCACCACCAGAATTTAGAAAGATGGTAGTTAAATTCAATTGGCCTGATACAACTACACTAGAGGATGTTGAGATATTTCGTCAACGCTATGTACGTCACTACAACCTTCGAGACTGTGCCACGATGTTGAACAGCATTGGAACTGGGACATTCACTGTCACTTGGTTTATACCATTATCTGTGGTTGAGGTATTGAAGAAGAAAAGACCTATCGAAGTGTTAAAGGAGTTCAATGTCATTACAATGGAAGTTGCTGGATCATGTGTCTATGAAGCTCCTGTGAGTTTAGTAATGCAACTACAAAATGTATAGGTTGACTTCATAGGTGGCCTACATTCTCTTCGTGTTTTATGACACATAACACATATATCACCATATTACAGGCTCCCTCATCTACTACCGCTACATCAACTCAACATACTACTGCCGCAGAGAGGTAGGTATGGTAGAATACACATATGATGTGGGCAGCTTGAGGGGGGGGGCACACTGGGATTTCCCCTATCCCCTTGGATTTCCCCTGTCCCCTTTGTCTCTGCCCCACAACCCCAATTTTAAAAGAATAACACCTATGCAGTATGCTTTAAAAGTCACCCAAATTTCTGGGTGTGTATGCCCCCAGCCATGCATATATGCAAGCCATGTTCCTCTCCCTAGCTCCAATACTGAAAGTACACCCTCTGTGAAGTAGTTATAACACCCCCACAAGGAAGACTTAGGAGGATTTATTGTTCAGTGCACAGTGTGTGTGTGTGTGTGTGTGTGTGTGTGTGTGTGTGTGTGTGTGTGTGTGTGTGTGTGTGTGTTAACAATTATCCGTTAGGTGTATTAACAATTATCCGTATATGTCATCAACCAACCGTGTCAGTATGCATGTGTCCCTGCGCAATGCGCAACTGTAGCCACCAGACATGCCTCTTCCTTTTCTGACCAGCTGTGTGTATTTAGGAAACAAAATACAGCATTTGTTACCTTATACAGGATTAGTAATGAAGACGTGACTTCTGAAACTGGACAAGACAGGACAACATATCAGGTAAATGAGGCTATATGGAGGTGGTATTTGTGGTGCTTGATAAAATATGGAGGTGTATACTCCTAGCCATGAATCATTAACCCAGAATGTGAATAAAGCCTAACTGATATTGTTCACCTCTATTCATAGATACTGAGTCACGTACAGCAAACTCCACAGACCAACACTATTAGCTCTACCTCTCAACAGGTATAATTGAAAGCACATTAGAGCCTACAGAGGCAGAGAACCTGGGGGGCAGGGGAGGGCTTGAGCCCCCCCCCCCCCCCCCACTTTTTGATAGGGGGAGCTGAGCTCCCCAAATTTTTGTTGTCAATGAAGAATGTAAAATACTTTGTTATGCCAGATGTATTCAGAATGAATGTATATATAAACTTCATGAACACTTAGCCCCCCCCCCCCCCCCCCCTCTGGCCTAACCCTCAGAACTCCCATGCTGCAAGCACATGTACATATGTGAGAGAGTGTATGCCCTATATATCAGAGTCAAGATGACTCTAGCTGTATATAACACTGTAGGAATGGTGCTGACATGCCCAATTAGCCTTATGTTGACTCGTATTCACATTCCTCCCTCCTTTCTTCCCTCCCTCTCTTTAACAGCAGTTAGCCTCGCACACCTGCCATGTCAGTGGTCCAGGTCTACAGTCAGCCACTAATAGGCCATGTTCAGTCCCACAGAAAGTCACTGCTCGACTGGACCTCATTTCTAAAATCACACCCACCAGTCTGCCCTGGAAACCTCCAGTAGTACATTCTGCAGGAACCACTACCTCTCCTTCCCGATATGAGGTGTCGTACACAGCCATCGGTCGAGGCCAACAGAAGAAAGAGAAAGAGAAGCAGAAGGTTTCTAGATATAAAGTGTCATACAGAGGAGTCAGTCAAGGCCTACAGAAACTCTACATTCCTGGAAGTGATGGAGAAAGTAGAAATATCTTACATGTATTACGTACACGTGAATATCATCATTCCCAGTACCCCTTCACCATGACAGTCACACTGTACCCTGACCCCACTCAATTAGCCCACCCAGTGAGGGAAGTGACTGGCTTGAACTATCCATATGGCATTGCTATCAACAGTTGGGGGGAAATGATTGTCAGTGAACGGGGGAGTCATCAAATAACTACTTTTGACATCAGAGGACAGAGGATTCGAACATTTGGATCGTATGATGATAGTCCAGAACAGATGATATTCCCTGCAGGCATAGCAATTGATGATATGAACAATATTTATGTAACCAGTCGAGACAAGCTGCAGAAGTTCAATAGCAGTGGTGAACTGATTAAGTGTGTTGCTCAGACGGGCAGTAAGGAGGGGGAGTTTAATACTCCACGTGGCGTAGCACTGTACAACAAGGAAATATACGTATGTGATCGTGATAACCATCGTATTCAGGTGTTTGACCTGGACTTGAACTTCATCCGATCCATTGGCTCATACGGCAAAGGAAGAGGTGAATTTGCTGCACCATTTGATGTCAAATTTGACACAGCAGGTCACATGTATGTAGCTGAGTTTGATAATTACAGAGTGCAAGTAATGGACAAGAATGGCCAATTTATTCGAATGTTCGGTGATTACATGAATGATTGGTGCAGACCATCTGGTCTTCATGTTGTTGACAAGTATGTGTATGTGTCTAATTATAAAGGTGATTGTATTGTAGTGTATGAGACCTCAGGTCAGTTTGTCACCTCATTTGGGGGCAGTGATCAGGAGAGGGGAAAGTTTTGGATTCCATATGGAATCACTTCTTGTGGCGATGGTTATATATATGTATGTGATTATAATAATAGCAGAGTTCAGATATTCTGAAAGGTATTTTGAATATTCAAGTGGTGTATATAAGCACTGTTTCTGTATACTAGTGTCACAGTTCTAACTGGAAGTGTGCCATGATCAATTTCTCCAATGAGACTATAATTGCGCATGCGCAAACGCGTTCCACGAAACAAAGATCACCTGACCAGCAAATCGCGTAGTATAGTAATGTATTTTGAACTATAAAGTCAAGTCACTAGGCGACGAAGCTTTTTACTGACTGTGAAGGTCACCATACATCTCCAGATGTCTCGCTTGTCTCTCGTATTTCCAGTGGTCATCCTCGTGGCAGGAGTTGTGCTTCCATGTGACTGTCAACCACCAGACTGCGATTACCCTGACTGCAGAACTTGCGGTGACAGACCTGCCAATTGCAACCATCACGCATTGAGCGTGGAAATCCGCGCATAGAGACGTACCCACGCATCCGCGCACGCCTGGCTGAAACTCCAAGCATTGACTAGCATTATGACTATTTTCGTGGGAGCATGGATTTAGAACTTTATATCTTATATGCCAAATAAACAATATTGATGGTGATTGTTTGAATTGTGAACCAAGCAGAGAAATCTAAACAACAAGAAAGAATATAATATACAGTACTCAAACAGAAAAATTAATTTGCTAGCTAGTTACATCATTTTTCCAAGCATTGTACCCTTTTTCCAAGCATTTTTACCTAATTTCCATTGCTCATTCCAAGCATCCTTAAAAAAACTGGTTGGCAAGTCTGCGGTGAGTTGACTATTGCACATTAGTCACTGTTATAACTCGTATATGCGCGTCTATGCGCCTGCGGAACCAGATTTCTATCGCTCAACGTGCCAAGTTCCGATTTACTGCCCAGGTATAGGGGAGGGGCTGCAGTGGTAATATACAACTGCACGTGCGCACTTCGCAGGTTTTTACTCCGCATCTGTACTTGTTTATAAGTGTTGGTGCTCATGTCTGCTATGAAATCAATGCAGTACACACTCAGCCCTCAGTTTTTACAATTGAAGTATGTGTATGTTGTGAAAGTATGCTATGATAATAATTCTTCAACTCTAATTTACTCTCTCTCTCTCTCTCTCTCTCTCTCTCTCTCTCTCTCTCTCTCTCTCTCTCTCTCTCTCTCTCTCTCTCTCTCTCTCTCTCTCTCTCTCTCTCTCTCTCTCTCTCTCTCTCTCTCTCTCTCTCTCTCTCTCTCTCTCTCTCTCTCTCTCTCTCTCTCTCTCTCTCTCTCTCTCTCTCTCTCTCTCTCTCTCTCTCTCTCTCTCTCTCTCTCTCTCTCTCTCTCTCTCTCTCTCTCTCTCTTAACTGAAGCCATGGATCCTACTGATGTACAACAGGCCATTCAGAAAAACCTAAAGAGTGGTAAGAATATGTGTAAATAATATATTTATCGTTGTAAACCTCCTAGTCATGGGGGATTATATGCATAGATACTAGTGACAATATTTTATACATGCTTTGCTCAGAACACCACTTCTAAGATTAATAATTACTAGCCAAATGCCCATACTATAAATTATAGTTTTGCTCATTAATTATCCTCATTCATAATACATTGCTGGGATAGATAATGATCAGTAGTACACTACACAGCTAGTATCTTCAGTGGTGTGATGCATGTGATCTGGCAATACAAAGCCATGTGATTGGTGCTACCTCCTGACCAATCGTAATTTAGCCTGATACTTTATTACATGCAAAGACCTGATTGGTCAGATAAATGCCATCACATGACTTCCGTTCTTGGAATTAACATTGTGTTGCAAGATTGCCAACTTTCAACACCTGAAATCAGGACACGTTCATTAGTAATGTTGCTCTCCCTCCCCTCTCCCCTTCTTACCAGACGTCATTGACGAAGCATACCTCAAAACTGGAATCAGACGTAAAGAACTATTATACACATTTTTTTCATATTTGCAACCAAATTTGCAGGAGGTGTAACCCTGGGTATATCAACTGGACTGTACAAGTTTGTGGTGGGATATGTAGACTTTAGGGTAGGTTACATTTTACATCTTTCCCTCCCTCTCTTTCTCTTTCCCTCTCTCTTTTCTCCATCTCTCCATCGTTTCCTTTCTATTACTTCATTCTCCTCTCCCTCCCTCCCTCCTCTCCCTCCCTCCCTCCCTCCCTCCCTCCCTCCCTCCTTAGAGTATTTGGCTATGATGAAAACAAGTGCGACCAAACTTGGACAGTGCCCCGAACTCCAAAGCTACTTACTAGTCAGTGCTCCTCCCATCATATTCATCTTGATTGGACTCCAATCAATGAACAGATACGAGAGAGAACTCGACAACAATTACAACAGAGGAGGTGTGGCTTCAGGTTGTTCTGTTGTTTGTGATTGTTATGTACAGTGGAACCTCTCTGTTGTAATGGGGACTAGCTAAACACAAGCTAATGTAATGCAGCAAGCTTCTCTATATAGCCGCCCCTCTGGCTAGAACAATATAGCTATTTCCCATGTGCTTTTCCATTACAGATAGGAGGTGGGTTCCAATGTAATGTGCATATCTTATTGTGTTGTCAAGGGTTTGCCTAACTTAAAAGCCTTTATTTCTTCCTTTAACCCCTTTAGGAAGTCATCTCCAACCCCGGCATCCACTGAGAGTGTTACTGCAGAGAATGAACTTGGAGAACTAAGACAGAACAGAGTGTTTTATCAACTGTTCCTAACACAGACAGAAGAAGATACAGAATTTTTGTAACACTGATAAGGATCACTTACTATCTGCTCTAGTCTCACAGTAGTGTGTAGTTTTAGCAATTGTGAGTGTGTGTGTGTGTGTGTGTGTGTGTGTGTGTGTGTGTGTGTGTGTGTGTGTGTGTGTGTGTGTGTGTGTGTGTGTGTGTGTGTGTGTGTGTGTGTGTGTGTGTGTGTGTGTGTGTGTGTGTGTGTGTGTGTGTGTGTGTGTGTGTGTGTGTGTGTGTGTGTGTGTGTGTGTGTGTGTGTGTGTGTGTGTGTGTGTGTGTGTGTGTGTGTGTGTGTGTGTGTGTGTGTGTGTGTGTGTGTGTGTGTGTGTGTGTGTGTGTGTGTGTGTGTGTGTGTGTGTGTGTGTGTGTGTGTGTGTGTGTGTGTGTGTGTCACTAATGTTACACTTCCGTGTCTTACAAGTACACCTGATGCCCCGGACGTTTTGCGCATGCGCAGGACTAAATATAAGAAATCGCGTTATTGCACAAAGCCGCTGTTTACAGATCCGTATATACCAGAGAGATGGCGGAAGGTTTGTAAATAATATATCATGCATATACAGACCATTTTCTCTATATATGCTTACAGGTGATCATGATACAGTACTAACTCCAGATGATGCAGTCAATGTACTGGAGGAAATACTGGAAGCAGAAAACAAGTCTTGCGTACTTGGTCTAAAATTGAAGTTACCGCTACACGTTGTGGAAAGTATATGCGAGTATTCGGAGTCACGCAATCGTCATCTTAACATTCTCATTGAATTTACGAAGCAGGTAGAGCCTAGACCGACATGGAGGGCTATTGTATCTGGTCTCAGGAGCCCTGCAGTCAACCTACCTCAACTGGCAACGAGAGTGGAAGCAGTGCATTCTACTGCAATTCCTGATGTAACATCTGAGATTTCTACTCCTATTGGTTAGATATATAGCACAGCAAAAATTAGTCGTTACTTTAAACATTAGGTGTGGTTACCTCAGTTGCAACATGGCTATTTTCTACAACCTCCCAAGAGGTATGTAGGATATCCATAAGGAATGATGTCTGTGTATCTCAAGTAACAATGATACTCTTTGTAATATAAGAGATAATTACAACGACACTGTACTATACTTGAGTTTTCTAATGGAGGAGTAGCTTGTACTCATATACGAAATCTGATAAATTGCATAATAATTATGTTCTACATACCAAGACAGGTTATAGTCATGTAATGCAACTAAAGTGACCACACACACTGGTCAAAGCAACCACCTCTTTTTGCAGTGTAACTCTCACGTATTTGTTCACTATAGCTAGCTAGTGCCTCAGACTCACAATTTTTATCTACAGGTACTCGAACAAGATCTGAGGCCATCTCTTATGAGGCCAGGTCTGAAATAACCTCAATGAATCCTACCAAGATGGTCACTGGAGCACTGAATCCAATGGTAGAAATGACACATTCTTCTGATCCTACCTATGCTACGACTACTACTCCCACTGGTAGGTTTCTGTCCGTGATTTCATTCCACAGTTGTGGAGCTGAACTCATGGACACCGCCATACTTGCTCTTCATGAATTATTTTATATCTCTGACTACAGTCTCAGCCTCTGCAGATTTAGTCCAGCCAATGACAACACTTCAAACTCCCCAGCAGATATCTAGTAAGTAGTAAGTACAAATAGGTGAAAGAATCTTTTAGAGGTATTAATATACCATGTGCTATATGCACAAACTATCCGCACGTATCTTGACAGACCTCTATATTGTACTCTACCGTAGTAGTTTTTCCGCAGATGAGTTTTGGGAACCAATAATAATCTATCTTCCACTTATAGGCAGTATTGAAGATATCAAGGCTGAGATTGAAGAATTGGAAGACAGGTTTAATACATTGAAGATGTCGACTATCAAGTGCTTTGAAAAGATCCAAGTCAGCGTAATGTCTGTTGTGTACATTTTAACATCACTGCGTGCAGGTGACCTGGATGAGCATAGAATGTTTTTAAAGGGCAGCATTCAAAAGCTCGGTCGATGTCCAAGCCACTGGATGCTGTTTGGAGAACTCAATTTTCAATGGACATACCTCTCCTACCACCTCTTGGATTGTCTTATCAAGGAAGTGTCTAGAACATATCGGTTACTAACAGATGTTGAAGAAAGAACTGTAGAGCAGTCCCTTACTGATATCAAAAGACTGATGAATTCGTACAAGACAGACCTCAAGGAATTCAGGAAGCGCACTCCACTGGAGCTATTCTGTCATGTAGAGAGAGGGAACATACAGGATCCTCCACCAGGATTTAAATCAATGGTGGTCAAGTTCAATTGGCCCATTACGACTACACTTGAGGATGTTGAGGTATTTCGTCAACGTTATGTACATCACTACAACCTTCGAGACTGTGCCATGATGTTGAACAGTATTGGAATCGGGACATACACTGTCACTTGGTTTGTGCCATCATCTATTGTTGGGTTACTGAAAAGGAGAGCTCCAAATGTCTTTATAGAGTTTAATATTAAGAGAGTGGAGTTTCCAGGAGTTGACAGACACTGTGTCTATGAAGCTCCTGTCCAGAGGAATGTGAGTTAGTCATGAAGCATGCATATAATTATATATTGCAAAAAAATAAGTTGCTACACTGCAAAAAGAGTTGGTTGTTTTGCCAGTATGTGTGGTCACCTCAGTTGCATTACATGACTACAACCTGTCTTGGTATTCAAAAGATATGCAGAACATAATTACTATGCTATTTATCTGATTGCATGCATGAGTATGAGCTACTCCTCCATTGCATTTCAATACAGAAGTATAATACAGTGGGTTGTGTATGTTACTACCTCTGTGAGATAAGATAATATTACAAAGAGTATCTCGAGATATACAGACATCATTCCTTATGGATATCCAATACCTCTTGGGAGTTTGTGGTTACAAAAATAGCTATGTTGCAACTGAGGTAACCATACGTAATGGTTAAAATAACTACCCATTTTTGCAGTGATATATGTAGTGTGTACAGTTATCTCAGTGGCATCACATTCTGTTCAAGTAATACGTGACTCTAACGTCTCTTGGTATATGTCCCAGGGGATGATAATGAACGAAAGAATGTACTGTATAAGGGTTGCTCCTCCGTTGAAATGTTATAATACAGTACAGTATATGTGATTTGCCCTCGAGATAAGGTTATAATTATCACAAGGAGTCTTACTGTCTCTTGAAATATATATACAGAGGTATTCTTAAGGATATCCCACACATCTCATGAGAGGTGGTAGTTACAATAAGGGAATATTTTTCAACTGTCCAGGGTATATAGGTATGTAATGATTTTCAGTAAAACAGCCCCTACATAAACATTCCTTACACTACACAGACTGCTATGCATTCACATTCTCAATGTGTTAGCGTAATAGTGATTGAATGACCAGACACATTCTCATATAATGTATACATTATACAGGGCCAATCCACTGCTACCAATACATCCTTTCCCTCTATTCCTGGACCCATTAGAGGAAGGTACATTATTACATACTATTGTGCATTGTGGAAGCGGGAGGAAACCCACCTAGTCGTAGCTAGTAATAGTAAATGTTGTGTGCACAAGATGAAGACTATATGCGTAACAAAATATTAGGTATATACTTGGAGACAAATTTACAATGTCATATGCTGTGGAATTTTCCAGCTGTACAACTAGGTGGACTCACTCCCACTTACCCAATTATGGTAGAATGCAGATTAGTCAACCATGACTAATGAAATAATGAATGCACTAAAGTGCAGAACCTTCGGCACCACCGCGTGCGCGAATCCTTGAACACGCACGCGCTATTGATAATATTGCGCATGCGCAGTTTCCAATTGCCTACAATGAAGGAAGTGGTGTATCTCTGCAACGGAGCGGTTTCAGAGCAAATTATTTGACCTACGTTGCCCGTTGAATACGTGGTATTGTTTTCAGGATGAACTGACACTCCAGAGGTGAGTGGTTGATTAACGGACACACAACTACAGTAACCCTCGCTGCGCATGCGCGCCGGGGGTTAATGAATTCAGTAATACAAAAACAACATTGCAATGACTACGTGTATGTATTAGTTAAGCCATTAGTTAAATCACCTCATGGGAAGGATGTAGTGCGTTACATGCCTGCCATCCGAGGGCGCATAACACCCAAGGGGGTAGGGTATGTAAACTGCTACATCCCGAAATGGGTGGTTTAATTGGCAACATTGCTATGTGGTTATCAGTGAGTTTATACAGTCAACTAGGTAAAAGGCATCATTTTGTCAATTAACATTGTGTGTAAATTGCTCAAGGTCACATCAGGTCGTTGCCACGAATCCAACTGGGCAATTTCTCGTGGACCTGTGCTGTATGCAGATACAACCCACTTCCTGTTTAGATACAGTGTTCTAGCTTGTATAAACCACTACTATAAACATAGCAATGGTCTATAACGTTTCCTTTTATGTCATGATATTCAGGAAATCATCTCATCAACTGGACGATGATCATGACATACCCTTTGTTGAGCAGCCACCAAAAGATTTCTTCTGTCCAGTGACATATGGCCTATTGCTCCAGCCTCATCTCACTGCTTGTTGTGGTAAGCATCTCTCACAGGAAACAGCTACCTTGTTACAGAGTAAGGGAGGAAGATGTCCACTGTGCAATGAGATAGATCTGCAGACTATGTTGGACAAAGGATTTCAGCGTAAAGTAAATGAGCTTCGTGTGTTCTGTCGTCGTGAGGATAGAGGATGTGGGTGGCAGGGAGAGTTGTCTGAGTTGGAACATCATCTCCAGTCTTGTGGCCTTTCTCAGTATACTCTGCATATTAAATTACTAACATGCACTGTCATCATATTATTTACTCATATAGCAAAGAAAAGACTTCTGAAACTGAACAAGACAGGACAATACATCCAGGACATGAGACTAAGGAGGTGATGCTATATATATCAATTCTCATTTGTGTGTGGTATAATAATAATTCTTCTCACATGTTCACATATTGCAGGCATGTACTGAAAGTACACCCATTCCATTGTCTACTACTAGTACTGAGAGGTAACTTATAGCACCTCTATGAGCCATGAGGAAGACCTGTGAATTATAATTGATTTATTGTCCAGTGCACGTCTGTGTGTGTGTGTGTGTGTGTGTGTGTGTGTGTGTGTGTGTGTGTGTGTGTGTGTGTGTGTGTGTGTGTGTGTGTGTGTGTGTGTGTGTGTGTGTGTGTGTGTGTGTGTGCAAACGTGGGAGGAGGGGGAGGAAAGGCATGGGTAGGTAATGTGAACTGGTAAAGTAGGTGCTAACAATTATCCCCCAGTTATGAATTCTTTAACACCTGCACATATTATAATATGTCACTAGTACCTAGCTTAAATTATCTAGTATGCCTTCCCATGCAGTAACTGACAAGTAGACCTTGCCATGTATATTCTCTTCCTTGTGTCATAATGGTATTAATGATCATGGTGTTGTTTATGTCATGTGCATGACTGACAGTGCATGATATCATCTGAGCAACCACTGTCACAAAAAGGACTTACCTTTTGTTAAGCAGCCATCTGATGACTTATTCTGTGTATTTAGGAAACATCTTACAGAGGCAGAGAACCTGGGGGGAGCTTGAGCCACCCCACTTTTTGATAAGGGGGGCTGAGCCCCCCAAAATTGGAGATTGTCACAAAGAACGTATTAAATACTAATAGCCTATTCAGAATTAATGTGAATAACCCCCCACTTTATGAATGCCGAGCCCCCCCACTTTTGACATGCTGTCTCTGCCTCTGATATTGCCTCTGTCTTATAATATTGTTACCTTACACATACAGGTATAGTGATGGAGATGTGCCTTCTGAAACCAGTCAAGACAGGACAAGATATCAGGTAAACAAGGCTATAGAGGTGGTATTTGTGGGGTACTTGACATAATATGAAGGTGTATACTAGTCATGAATCACCAGAATGTGAATAATGCTAACTGATATTACTGTTACTACCACCTCAATTCCCAGATACAGAGTCATGTACTGCAAACTCCACAGACCTACACTAGCTCCACCTCTCAACAGGTATAATTGAAAGCACATTAGTGCCCAACCCTTAGAACTTCGATGCTGCAGGCATGTGTGTGAGAGAGAGTGTATGCACTATTTCAGAGTCAGTAGACTCTAGCTATACATTGTATATTATATATATAGGTTAGACGTGGCGCGTAGGGATCTACGTGATTTAAAAGGCCAAGGGTCCTGGGCTGTAGCGTCCAAGAGTAGCGAGGACATAGGGATGGTGCTGACATGCCCAATTAGCCTTACGTTAATTGACTCGTATTTTATATACATCCCTCCCTCCTTCTATAACAGCAGTCAGGCTCCTACACCTGCCATGTCAGTGGTCCAGGTTTACAGACAGCCACTGTCAACCACCCAACAACACATCTCATAGTTGAATTAACTGACTCTTGTAATGGGCCATGTTCAGTCCCACAGAAAGTCACTGCTCAACTGGAGCTCATTTCTAAAGCCACACCCACCAGTCCGTCCATGAAACCTCCATCAGTACATGCTGCAGTAGCCACTACCTCTCCTTCCCGATATGAGGTGTCATACACAGCCATCAGTCGAGGCCAACACAAATTACATGTTCAACTCAATGACATAGAAATCAATGGCAGCCCCTTCACCGTGACTGTGTACCCTGACCCCACTCAATTAGCCCACCCGGTGAGGGTTGTGACTTATATGAAACGTCCATATGGCATTGCAGTCAACAGTCGTGGGGAAATGATTGTAAGTGAACGGGGGGATCATCAAATATCTATTTTTGACATCAGAAGACAGAAGATTCGAACATTTGGATCATATGGTGAAAGTCCAGAACAGATGAATTACCCTGCAGGTGTAGCAATTGATGATATGGACAATATATATGTGAGCAGCAGTTCCCACAAGCTGCAGAAGTTCACTAGCAGTGGTGAACTGATAAAGTGTGTTGGTCAGAGGGGCAGTAAGGAGGGGGAGTTTAATGAACCACGTGGAGTAGCACTGTATGACAATGAAGTGTACGTATGTGATCGTGATAACCATCGTATTCAGGTGTTTGACCTGGACTTGAAATTCATCCGATCCATTGGCTCACGTGGCAAAGGAAGAGGTGAATTTGAAGAACCAGTCGATGTCAAATTTGACACAGCCGGTCACATGTATGTAGCTGAGTTTGATAACTACAGAGTGCAAGTAATGGACAAGAATGGCCAATTTATTCGATTCCTTGGTGAAAAAGGGCTTTGCAAACCATCTGGTCTTCATATTGTTGACAAGTATGTGTATGTGTCTGATTATAGAAGTGATCGTGTTGTAGTGTATGATACTTCGGGTCATGATCAGTTTGTAACCTCATTTGGGGGGCGTGGTCCTGATGAAGGAAAGTTTTGGGTTTCATATGGAATCACTTCTTGTGCTGAAGGCTATATATATGTATGTGATTATCTGAACGACAGAGTTCAAATATTCTGAAATGTATGTACATATTGTGAATATTCGTGTTGTAACTACATATTGTGTATAAACACTGTTTATATTATTGGATACCAGTGTCACTGGAAGTGTGCCATGACCAATTTCCCTCAAGATGTGGAGGGTGCGCATGCAATTGCGCATGCGTAAATGAGTTCCTGGAAACGAAGATCACGTGTCCAGCAAATACGCAATACATGCACTTGAACTGACTTTTTGAAGAGGGTCTGGTCACAGTCCGGGCAGTTGTGATTGTGGAATGCTTACTTGGCGCGGTTAGGTAATGAATTAACTTTGCCGTAAAAACACGGAAGTAAAACGACTTACTTACGAGACGTCACGTAAAAATCACCGAATCCAATTCAGTGTACTTCCGTGTTTTACACTTTGAAACTCGATCCCTATTACGCTGACTAGGCCGAAGTAGTGCGTAAATACCAAACAAGAGTGTGTGTGATAGTGTGTGCCTGTCTTTTAATGTTTTCACTAAGTTAAGTGTACTTCCGTGTTTTACACTTTGAAACTCAATCCCTATTACGCTGACTAGGCCTCGTTATTGCGCATGCGTAGAACTGAATGCGCAAGTTTGCCACGCGCATTTTTTCCCTATCACACAGAATAGCGAACTAACTACAGTGGGTGGGTGGGATGGTCGTTGTCATACCAACAAAATGTTTTCGTTACAACAGGAAGAATGGGTAGAACAACCACCAATGAACACTGCGTGTTCCAATTCTGTTATATAGTGAGTACATTTGATGTCTATTATTGAAGGGGATGTTGGTGATCTTGATTGGACTGCTCTAGTTAATCTTTAAGATGGCATGAACTAACCAAATTACCACAGGCTCTTGATCCCCCAACCTTAAGCCACGATATGTGGCAATGAATTACATGTGATAGGAAAGGATGGTGATGGATACTCATGCTCTCTGCAATTTCTAACATCCACTAACCAACCAATGAGAGCACAGTCAATATCGCATACCATAGCATGGATACCACTACCTCGGCAACCAGTGACATGCTCAACAGCTACCAGTCTAAGTGGACAGCTAGTAATTGTTGGTGGGTTGCAAAGTGGGTCCTCAGTCAAATCCATTTACCAGCTCGTAGATGAAGAGTGGGTGGAGGTTGGCTCTCTGTCTAGTGGGAGGAGTAAGTGTTTAGTAGTTGCTACATCACCAGACAAGATGATGATAGTTGGTGGACAAGGAGGAGAGAAAAATGTTGAAGAATTTAAAGCTGTTTAGTACACCTGACATATAGTGTATAGTCGTGTGAAATGTTATTTTTGACGTGTTATATATTCATATACTATGTTGCTATGGTAACGGCAGGTTTATATATTGCATATACACCTCATCAATATTCAACATAGTATATATCGTATAAACCATGTCCAATCAGTGTATATTTTCAGATATACACCTGCTATGTTCGGAAGTTTATTTGTGATATATCCCTCGGGCCGTTGGCCCTCGGGAAATATCATAAATAAATTCCTCACAGCAGGTGTATATCTGACATATACACCTCTTGGCCATGGTTTATACATTACATATTACATATAGTGATATTATAATGCTAGTATATATGCCTTAGGACACTCACATGACTATGTTTATGACTATATTGATGCAATTAACTTTTGGTTATTCATGGTCTAGTTGTATGGTGTGCTGTAATGTTTATCTGGTCTTCTGAAATGCTATGTCTGGTGAACGAATAATCTGTTAATGTTGTGCTGATCATTAAATATGCACATAAAATGATGTAAAGGCTCATCACAATTTCCAAATCACCTCTGAACCTAATCCTATCATTGTGAGAATGTAAGACTTATTTGTAAGGTGGAGCTGTTAAAAACATAAAAACACAACACTAATTATATAAGTCCTTTATTGCTCACTCTTTACCAGAACTAAACTCAGCAAAAGTATCCATAGCTTGTGCACATCCAATTTAGTGTTTGGTGGGTTGACTTAGATGTGTGTGGTAGAGATACAAGTGCATGAATATTTGATAATATTTATTTTCACTGTGAATATGTGTTCCATTAGCACATGACACATGACACATGACACATGACACATGTCACATGACACATGACACATGACAAGTGAGCCTCACAAAACTTATTATTGATGATCAATGGGAAATGAATATAGTAAGCAGTAGGTCTTTGATGGATTATGCTAGCATAGTTTTGAGAATAACTCGGCTCCATTGCATGCACCTTGATTGACGACGTGGCTCAGTGACATGTACACATGTTCAACCAACTGGCCTAAAGCTGCCTCCCGGCCAAGTTTAACGTACCTCAAGGGAGCCTATCGAGCAGTTCCAGTGCACCCACTGGTAATAGGTGACAAAAATATTATGGTGGTAGAATGATGGGTATATAGATGTACTGGGGCTACTGTGTCTACATGGTGCTGATCAAGTAGCTGTTGTGATGAAGCAGCAACAATAAAATGTCAACAAAGGATTCCATACATATTTTCTAAAGTCCTAGTTCAAAAAGACAGAAGTAGGTAGCATGAAAGCAGAGAATGATTGGTAGTAATCAAGTCGGCTGCTGACTTGGCATTTTTGCACTGATTGGTCAATTAAATTTGCGCAAGTTTTTAATTGCGTCGTAGATCAATGAAGTGAGATCCACCCAATGCGCGGCAGAGTCTAACTTCTGAGATAATATCCTAGTATATACGAGGCTTATACAGAGATACATTATTCTTGTTCATCGAAATGGCAGAAGGTATGTGTATATATACATTGTATATAGCGGCCTAGCCAATTGTCGATACCTTATTCTGCAGCTCCTACAGGCGATAAGTCACTAACTCCAGATGATGCAGTCAATGTACTGGAGGAGATATTAGAAGTACAAAACCAGTCCTTTGTACTCGGTCTGAAGTTAAAGTTACCGCTACATGATGTAGACGCTATACACTCAACCAATCTACTGCCTCGCGATTGCCTCCTTCAAGTTCTCATTGAATTCACGAAGCAGGTAGATCCCAGACCGACATGGAGAGCTATTGTAGATGCTCTCAGGAGCCCTGCAGTCAACCTACCTCAACTGGCAATGAGAGTGGAAGCAGCACATTTTCCTAATCCTACTGCCTTTCGTGAGGCACCACCACCTGATGATACTACTGCCAATGGTATGTACGGGTATAATTATGTGTCTCAGATTCAAAATTGACTCTGTCTCCATACCAATCCTTATAGACATGAGGTCTGAAGTCAAGTCTCATGTGACCAGCTCTGGTGAGGTGGTCACTGGATGATCAGCTGCTCTGCATTGTTAACTTACATCTTTTTACAGTCCCTCTCTCTGCAGATCTGATCCAGTCCACTATGACTACTGTACCTCCTCAGCAACAAATATGTAATGAGCCGTTGTATCTTTACATACTGCATGCATTAATTGCTACACTTTCTTTGGGGGAATATACTTCCACTTATTTGCAGCAAATCCAGTATTATCACTAACTGATACCTTTCACTTGCATGCAGGCATTACTTCTGTTGAAAGAGTCAAGGCTGAGATTGAATGTTTTGAAGATAGATTCAATACAATGAAGCTGTTGACTATGAAGTGTCTTGAAAAGATCCAAATCAGTGTAATGGCTGTTGTGTACATTTTAACATCACTGCATGCAGTTTATAGGGCTGAGTACAAAGTGTTTTTTAAGAAAAAGATTCAAGAGCTCAATCAATGCCACAACCACTGGGAGCTGTTTGGATCACTCAACTCCCGCTGGAACTACCTCTCCTACCACCTCCTGGATCATCTTATTAAGGAAGTGTCTCTGAATTATCGATTTCTTACAGACGTTGAAGGAAAAACTGTGAAACAGTCTCTTAGAAATGTCAAAAGACAGATGAGTTCATACAAGAGAGACTTGAAGAGGTTCAGACAGCACACTCCACTGGAGGTGTTCTGTCAAGCAGAAATTTGGAGTACAGACGATCCACCACCAGAATTTAGAAAGAAGGTAGTTAAATTCAATTGGCCCATTTCAACTACACTTGAATGTGTTGAGATATTTCGTCAACGCTATGTACGTCACTACAACATTCGAGACTGTGCCATGATGTTGAACAGTATCAGACCTGGAACATTCACTGTCACTTGGTTTGTGCCATCATCTGTTGTTGAGGTATTGAAGAAGGAAAGACCTATTAAACTGCTAAAGGAGTTCAACGTCATTAGAATGGAAGTTGCTGGATCATGTGTCTATGAAGCTCCTAGGCCTGTTATATGTCATGTGAGTTTAGTAGTACAACCACAAAATTAATGTACTCATTATCACAAAAAGGAATTCCTGATTAGGTTGACTTCATGGGTGGTCTACATTTCCAGACCACGGTCATGTGGTGGTCTACATTTCCCCTAGTGTTTTTATGATACATAATACACATACCACCATATTACAGGCTTCCTCACCTACTACCACTTCATCAACTCAATATACTACTGCCACAGAGAGGTAGGTATGGTAGAATACACATAATGATGTGGGCAGCTTGAGGGAGGGCACACTGGGATTTTCCCTGTCCCATTTGTCCCTGCCCCACAACCCCAATTTTACAAAAATAACCATACTACACCTATACTGCTTCAAAAGTCACCCAAATTTTCAGGTGGATATGCCCCTAGACCATGCATATATTCAAGCCATGCATGTCCTCCTCCTACCTCCCTCCCCAGAAAGAACTCCTGTATGTATGTAAACCCTGAATTGTAGACGTTATACAACTGAAATTGTTTTTGTACATACTATCTCCTTTTTTACCTGTGCATTTCTCTATTTCATCATCCCGTGCACATGCACATGATGTTTAAAGCACTGTGTTTCTTGTGGGTCACTCACACTCAGCCACAATGCTAAGAAGTATAAGACTGTAATGGAGTACACGTGTGTGTACATGTCATTCTTATCACAGGAAATCATCTAATTGGCCAACACCAGCAGAAGAGCACTTTCCATTTGTTGAACGGCCATCTGAGGATTTCTTCTGTCCAGTGATGTATGGCCTACTGCTCCAGCCTCACCTCACTGCTTGCTGTGGTAAACACCTCTCACAGGAAGCTGTTACCACGATACAGGGAGAGGGAGGGGCATGTCCACAGTGCAAGGAGTCACATTTGAACACTATGTTAGACAAACGGTTTCGTCGTCAAGTCAATGACCTTTATATGTTCTGTTATTATGAGGAGAGTGGGTGCAAGTGGCAAGGGGAGTTGTCCAATTTGGATGATCATCTCCAGTCTTGGTATATATACTCAGCATATTAAACTAACATGTACTGTCATCATATTATTTACTCATATAGCAAAGAAAAGACTTCTGGAACTAAACAAGAGAAGACAAAACATCCAGGACATGAGACTAAGGAGGTGATGCTGTAACAATTCTCATTTGGGTGTGGTATAATTCTTCTCAATGTTCACATGTTCCAGGTTCTTTCATATACTGAAAGTACACCCATTCCATCCTCTACTACTGATGAGAGGTAAACTACTAGTGGAATGTTTACGCATTGTTGGCAAGCGGGAGAGTGCACATGAAAAATTAGAAGCACGTATAACATTACATTATGTACAGTGCCCGTCACAAATATAGAGAAATTGCCCATTCAGATCACAGCTAGGAGGGCTCACTCAGCTCGCTAATTAGTTCTAACACCACTATAAGCCATGAGGAAGGCTTATGAATTGACTAGGGATGCTATAATTGATTTGTCCAGTCCACATATGTGTGTTTGGGGGGAGTGAAAGGCATGTAAACTGATAAAGTAGGTGTTAGCAATTATCCATCCAGTTATAGAGTGCTTCTTAACACCTGTACATATTATATATGTCACTAGTTTTATTACCTAGCTTACATTACTTAGTGTGCCTTCCCATGCAGTAATGACTAGCAGAAATTGACAATTAAAATGCAATGAATATTCTCTTCCTTGTGTGATCATGGTGTTGTTTGTGTTATGTGCATAACTAACAGTGCCTAACATTCAGGATATCATCTGAGCAGGCACTGTCGCAGAAAAAGACTTATCTTTTGTTGAGCAGCCATCTGATGACTTTTTCTGACCAGCTGTGCGCATTTAGAAAACATCATACAATATTGTTATCATATATACAGGTGTAGTGATGGAGATGTGACTTCTGAAACCGGGCAGGACAGGACAAGATATCAGGTAAATGAGGCTATGGAGGTGTTATTTGTAGGTACATGACAAAATATGGAGGTGTATACTCCTAGTCATGAATCATTAACCCAGAATGTGAATAATGCTAACTGATATTAGTGTTAGTAACCACCTTAATTCCCAGATGCAGAGTCATGTACTGCAAACTCCACAGACCAACACTAGCTCTACCTCTCAACAGGTATAATTGAAAACATATTAGTGCCTAACCCTCAGAACTTACATGCTGCCAAGCACATGAACAATCATGTGTATAGCACACTTCAAAAGAAAGAAGGAAGAAAGGAAATGTAGACCAAAGAAACTAACTACAAACTCATAAAAACACACAACAGCCATAATGGCTTAGAAAAATATCTATACAAGCCTCATCAGCTTAGAAAAATAGATTATTCATTCTCATCAGCTTAATTAGGAATTTTGAGCCTCATCGGCTTAGAAAAACATGTACATGTGTGAGAGAGGGTATGCTCTATATATCAGAGAGTCAAGTAGACTCTAGCTATATATATAACATTGTAGAAATGGAGCTGACATGCCCAATTAACCTTACGTTGACTCGTATTTTATTTATACACATTCCTCTCTCCTTTCTTCCCTCCCACTCTATACCAGCAGTTAGCCTCCTACACCTGCCATGTCAGTGGTCCAGGTCTACAGTCAGCCACTGCCAACCACCCAACACATGTCATAGTTGAATTAACTGACTCTAGTAATAGGCCATGTTCAGTCCCACAGAAAGTCACTGCTCAACTGGAGCTCGTTTCTAAGGCCACACCCACCAGTCCATCCATGAAACCTCCAGCAGTACATGTTGCAGTAGCCACTACCTCTCCTTCCCGATATGAAGTGTCGTACACAGCCATCAGTCGAGGCCAACACAAACTACATGTTCAACTCAATAACACAGAAATCAATGACAGCCCCTTCACCACAACAGTGTACCCTGACCCCACTCAATTAGCCCACCCAGTGAGGGTTGTGACTGACTTGAACCATCCATATGGCATTGCTGTCAACAGTCATGGGGAAATGATTGTTAGTGAACGGGGGAAGCAGTGTCATCAAATAGCAATTTTTGATATCAGAGGACAGAGGATTCGAACATTTGGATCATATGGTGACAGTCCAGAACAAATGAATTACCCTGCAGGTGTAGCAATTGATGATATGGACACTATTTATGTGACCAGTCTCCACAAGCTGCAGAAGTTCACTAGCAGTGGTGAACTGATTAAGTGTGTTGGTCAGGAGAGCAGTAAGGAGGGGGAGTTTAATGAACTACGTGGATTAGCACTGTACAACAATCAAGCATACATATGTGATCAGGATAGCAATTGTATTCAGGTGTTTGACCTGGACTTGAATTTCATCCGATCCATTGGCTCACATGGCAAAGAAAAAGGTGAATTTGATGGACCATTTGATATCAAATTTGACACAGCTGGTCACATGTATGTAGCTGAGATTGTAAATTACAGAGTGCAAGTAATGGACAAGAATGGCCAATTTATTCGAATGTTTGGTCAAAATGGGCTTTGCAAACCATCTGGTCTTCATATTGTTGACAAGTATGTGTATGTGTCTGATTACAGAGGTGATTGTATTGTAGTGTATGAGACTTCAGGTGAGTTTGTAACCTCATTCGGGGGGCGTGGTCCCAATAAAGGAGAGTTTTGGATTCCATATGGAATAGCCTCTTGTGCCGACAGTTATATATATGTATGTGATTATATGAACAACAGAGTTCAGATATTCTGAAATGTATTTTGAATATTCAAGTTGTATCTACATATTGCTGTGTATAAACATACCAATGTCACAGTTCTAACACCAAGATCCAATGTGGAGAAGGGGGAGGGGTGCTACCACTGCAATTGCGCATGCGCAAGATCACGTGACTAGCAAATACACGTTTATTAAACATGCACTTTGAACTTCATAAGACTTAGTAGTAGTGCGTAGTTACCAAACTTGAGTGTGTGTGACAGCGTGTGTGTGTGTCTTTTAATGTTTACACTAAGTGTACTTCCGTGTTTTACAAGTTCACTTGGAAACTCAATCCGCAGACCTCTCAACCTAGGAGGAACGGCCGCGTGTGATTGGATTCGCGCGCTAACATTATAATGACGTAATCTGTAAATTCTACTCTGCGCATGCGTAGATCTGTATACTACCGCGTAACGTGCCTCGTGCAGGACTTAATTATAGGTGCTGTCGCAGAGCGGCCCTACACATGCGCAGTTATGACCAGACTCTCCTAAGTGCACGCGCTTGGCAACTTTGAACTACGCGCTGGTGCGGCGTCCATAAACCTCAGTGTATTAACGTCAACGAGCTAGATAAATTCAGTATTTGCTGTTTGGTCGTGTGAAAACGGAGTCTAGTCGTGAGATCGTGTGACATGGCCTGGAATCGTGTGTCACACGGTGAGTTGAGAGGTCTGAATCCGTATACGTTTATGCCACGGCTCGTTATTGCGCATGCGTAGAACTGAATCCTATCGTTGTTGGCGAGCGGAAGAGGCAAGGCCGGTTACGTTTGCGCGTAGCGCGCGGACAAAGAGCCAGAAAGCGTGCCCTCGCGCAAAGCTTGGGTAGATGGCATATATAAACTGGATCCGTAATCACGCATGCGTAAGTAGCCATACCCTAGCCAGCCCGTAATGGCCCCGTCACAAACCAAGGCACGGAGAGGCAAATTACCTAGTTGGGGGGTACCCCCTAAACCCCCCCAGGCCCCCCCGCCTTGGCTAGTTCCGTAAGCGCCCATGGATCCTCCGCGCCTATGCGCATGGGCGCGTAGTTTATTTATATATGCCATTAACCAAAGCTTGAGACAACGCTGAGTTAGAGATACCAGAGAGATGGTGGAAGGTTTGTAAAATTCATACAAATATCATTTGGTCTATTTATAACTTATACAGGTGATAGAATACTAACTGTAGATCATTCAGTCAATGTACTGGAGGAATACTGGAAGCAGATCCAAAACCAGTCCTACGTACTTGGTCTGAAATTACAAATACACCTCGTGGAAGGCATATGCGATAAGTATTCGGAGCCACGGGATCGTCTTATCATCAAATTCAATAGACTCCAGACCGACATGGAGGGCTATTGCAGATGCTCTCAGAACCCCTGCAGTCAACTTACCTCAACTGGCAATGAGAGTGGAAGCAGCACATTGTACTGCAGTTTCTGATGTACAATTTGAGATTGCTACCCCTATTGGTAGGAAGTATACTATAGTATTGGTATAACTATATCTAGTCCCTCAGCCTCACAATTTTATCATAATTATAATAATTATATAATTACTGTAACAAGATCTGAGGCCATCTCACATGAGGCCAGGTCTGAAATACTCCCAATGAGACCTGGTGAGATGAGCAATGAATCCAATGTTGACGGTAGAAACACCACATTCTCCTGATCATACCACAACAACCTGGGATATATCATCTGAGACTACTACACTCACTGGTAGGTATCTGTCTGTGATCCAATCAATGAACAAATGAGGGAGAGAACTCGACGACAGTTACAACAGAGGAGGTGTGGCTTCAGCTTGTTTTGTTTGTTGAATTGTTGAATTTCATATACAGTTGTTGTCTCGTTGATTTTCATGTACAGTGGAACCTCTCTAATTGAGATGCTCCAGGGACTCCTAAAATTAAGTGTCCTGTGTCTTAATTGGTGAGGTGTCCTGATCAGTGAGGTATCTGATTGATTTCAAAGAGGAAAAAGTGTCCTGATTAGTAAGGTGTCCTGATTAGTGAGGTGTCCTGATTTCTGAAGTTCTGATTAGAGGTTCCAATTTTTTTATTAACAACTTAATTTCTTCCTTTAACCCCTTCAGGAAGTCATCTCCAACTCCAGCATACACTAAGAGTGTTACGGCAGAAAATGGACTCAGCATAAAAATGAACAGAGACAAGATTGACAGAGACATTCTATATACATCAATGTACTACAAGGTATGTTGATGTACATAGCATGTCTGTGTCAATCTTGTCTCTGTTCATTTTTATGCAATTCCTATATTACACTTCAAATTTCCTAAATGTTTTATTTACTTGTACATTATGCTGCCACTGGGTCAGGTCTTATATTGCAAATTCATGCACATGTGCCTAAAGTCTCCACATCCCTCTTTCCTTGAAACTACTACCCATGCACCACTCCAATTGAGAATTTTTGACTTGTTTACTGAGGCCGGTCTTAGGACACTCACATGACTTTTTATGACTATAACCATCACTGGACAAAAAGTAAAATTTCCTATGTGACCTGCTGTGGAATAAGTCACATTTCATGACCTGTCCTGTACCTATCCAGTAGTAGATGGGGCTAAATGTCCTGTATGTACGTAAATACAGGACATTTAGCCCCATCTACTACTGGATAGGTACAGGACAGGTCATGAACTGTGACTTGTTGCTGGACGTCGGGGAGACGATGCAGACCACGTGTGAGTGCCAATGAGCCACTTGCGCATGCACCTTACGCATGCGCACCCGATCGACCAAACCCGGCCTCGCCCTAGGCCTCTTCAGTTAACTCGGTCTAAAGGGGGCTTTAAACCATATCTATTCCACAGCAGGTCACATAGGAACTTTTCATCCAGTGCATACAATTACCTTCTGGTTATTCATGATCTATATGCTATAGCTAGCTGTACTGTATAAAGTATGACTCAGTAAGGAATGTTCTAATTAGATGCAGTCCAGTATGTTAATGGTGCAATAAATGATTAACTGCATGCATACCCAAGTATGAAGGGAAAATTAAATTACTTGGTGAGTTGGAGTCACTAAATATTTTATGTCCTGTTCGTTACAGTTGTAATGTCTACACTTAATTAACTCATTCCATAAACAATTAGAAATGATGAGGATTACACATTGCAATAATTCCTTAGTGGAAATCCTACACTGACATTCATGTCTAGTGGAACTATAGATGTGTGTGTGGTAGAGCTATAAGTGTACGAATATTTAAGGATCACTGTGAATATGTGTTACATTAGTACATGACACATGACAGACGGTTTATACAGCAGAAGACAGAGATGTTGTATTTGGAATTACAAGACTTCGAAGTTGACAAATTGGTTGATCAATGGGAAATAACATTGCATATAGTAAGCAGAAGGTCTTGAGGAATAACACTGGCAGTTTGATGCGCATGCGCGACAGTCTTCGGACAACGGACTTGAGTACTGAGTAACCGTATTTGCTCTCATCTACAGGCAGATAGCATAGGTTGTCAGTCAGGATATATAGTAAAAGGGCTGCTCAACCTACTAAGGGCGATTCATCACTGAATACAAAAACATTCCCACTGGAAGCCGAGGAATAACACTGGCAGTTGATGCGCATGCGCGGCATCCTGGACCTGAAATCCGGTGTACCGACGCCAAGCGCTCCATGGCGCGGAGCATTAATATTAATACTCAAGCGCATTCCGAGTTTTTGCCATACGTGGTGAGATCCAGTAAGCGGGAGAGTCTAACTTCCTCCTAGCATAAACGAGGCTTATACAGAGATATATTATTCTTGTTCATCGAAATGGCAGAAGGTATATAGCTAGATAAAACAGGTATATAGCCTATAGCATCCGATTGTCGATACCTTGTTCTACAGCCCCTACAGGCGATGAGCCACTGACTTCAGATGATGCAATCAATGTACTGGAGGAGATACTGGAAGCACAGAACCAGTCTCGATTTCTGGGCCGCAAATTGAACGTTCCAGACTATATCGTCACTGGTATACACGCACAGTAGCTACACTAATCCGAAGGACCGTCTCTACTATGTCCTGGTGGAGTTCTTGAAGGCAGATCCCAGACCGACATGGAGGGCTATTATAGATGCTCTCAGGAGCCCTTCAGTCAACTTATCTCAACTGGCAATGAGAGTGGAAACAGCACATTTTTCTGATCCCACCGCCAGTCGTGAGGCACCACCACCTGAGGATACTACTGCCGCTGGTATATATAGTTATGTGTCTCAGATTCTTAATTAATTCTGTCTCCATACCAATCCTTATAGACATGAGGTCTGAACTCATCTCTCATACAATCAGCTCTGAGACATTCTCCACACTTAGCTCTGGTGAGGTGGTTACTGGATGATCAGCTGCTCCGCATTGTTCACGTAACATCGTTTTACAGTCCCTCTCTCTGCAGATCTGGTCAAGTCCATTATGACTACTCAACCTCCCCAGCAGCAGATATGTAATGAGCTGTGTATCTTTACATGTTGCATACATTAATTGCTACACTTCCTTTGGGAGGATATACAACATGATCTTCCACTAATTTGCTGAACTAACTGATACCTTTCACTTGCATGCAGGCATTACTTCTGTTGAACAAGTCATGGCTGAGATTGAATGTTTTGAAGATAGATTCAATACAATGAAGCTGTCGACTATTAAGTGCCTTGAAAAGATCAAAATCAGTGTAATAGCTGTGGTGTACATTTTAACATCACTGCGTGCAGTTTATAGGGCTGAGTACAAAGTGTTTTTTGAGAAAAAGATTCAAAAGCTCAATCAATGCCACAACCACTGGGAGCTGTTTGGATCTCTCAACTCCTACTGGAACTACCTCTCCTACCACCTCCTGGATCATCTTATTAAGGAAGTGTCTCTGAATTATCGATTTCTTACAGACGTTGAAGGAAAAACTGTGGAACAGTCTGTTATAGATGTCAAAAGGCAGATGAGTTTGTACAAGAGTGATCTGAAGAAGTTCAGACAGCTGACTTCACTGAAGGCATTCTGTCGAGCAGAAAATTGGAGTAGAGATGATCCACCACCAGAATTTAGAAAGATGGTAGTTAAATTCAATTGGCTTATTACACCTACTCTAGAGGATGTTGAGATATTTCGTCAACGCTATGTACGTCACTACAACCTTCAAGACTGTGCCATGATGTTGAACAGTGTCAGACCTGGGACATTCACTGTCACTTGGTTTGTGCCATTGTCTGTTGTTGAGGTATTGAAGAAGGAAATACCTATCAAAGTATTAAAGGAGTTCAATGTCATTAGAATGGAAGTTGCTGGATCATGTGTCCATGAAGTTCCTGTAAGTTTAGTAATGCAACTACAAAATGTATAGGTTGACTTCATGGATGGCATACATCCCCTTAGTGTTGTTTGACCTCATATCATAGGCGTGTGCCCCCCATAACTACAACCATACTGCCACACCCATATGTCACAGCACTGCCTAAAATCCATTCGTATTTACAAAGCAGCCAGTGGTACTAGTGCGCAGCCACGCTGTAATAATGTGCCTAGGATCTAGGAGGTGTGGCTCCGCAATCGACAGTCATGTGCTCCAACGACACATTTTGGCCCCCTCACATGACATCGCGTTCCTATGCCTATGTATATATACCATATAATATACTTATTGGACATTATTACAGGCTCCCTCATCTACTACCACTACATCAACTTCACCTTCTACTGCCATGGAGAGGTATAGATACGGTAGAATACAAATAGCTCGAGTGGGGGAGGCACACCTATCCCCTTTGTCCCTGCCCCACAGCCCCAATTGTACATACTACACCTATGCATTATGCTTCAAAAGCTTCAAAAGTCACCCAAATTTCTGGGTGGGTATGCCCCATGATGGTGCATATATGCAAGCCATGTTCCTCCCCCTCCCTTCCCAGAATGAAATCCTGTATGAAAAACCCTTGTAAACATTATACAGCTTTTGTACATACTATGTCCTTTTACCTGTGCATTTCTTTATTTCATCATTCTGTGTACACGCATATGATGTTTAGCACAATGTTTTTCGTGGGTCACTCACACTCAGCCTCAATGCTAAACAGTATAAAACTAATGGAGTACACTGCAAAAACGTGATGGTTATTTTAACACAAAATGTGGTTAGCTCAGTTGCATGTGTAGTCACTCATTCATGTAAATGACAATTTAATGGCTGTTGAAGAAACTTTGAGAGGAGAGCCAACAAGGTGCACCCCTAGACCGAGTATATATTAGGTTGTAATTTCAATCTCAAGGATGTCATGTTAGGATGTGTGAGGTCCAATTATATAATCACTCAGCTAGTAAATTATGCACTGCAAAAAAGAGGTGGTTGTTTTGACCAGTGTGTGTGGTTACCTCAGTTGCATTACATGACTATAACCTGTCTTGGTATGTAGAGCAAAATGGGATGTTATCTTTAAATTAATTAACCTTATACCTCAGTTGTAACATAACCTCCCAAGAGATATGTGAGATATCTGTAAGGAATAATTTCCTGTATCTCAAGTTATTACAATGTCCTTTGAGATAATTATCTCAGGTATACATAACCCCACTGTACTATACTTCTGTAGTAAAATGTAATGGAGGAGTAGCCTGCACTCATGTATGCACTCAGATAAATATTATAATTATACATACCAGGACAGGTTATAGTCATGTAATGCAACTGAGGTAACCAAACACACTGGTCAAAACAATCACCTCTTTTTGCAGTGTATACATGTGTGTACATGCATGTCATTCATGTCACAGGAAATCACCTGATCAGCCAGCACCAACAGAAGAGGACTTCCTTCTTGTTGAAGAGCCACCTAAAGATTTCTTCTGTCCAGTGACATTTGGCCTACTGTTCCAGCCTCACCTCACTGCTTGCTGTGGTAATCATCTCTCACATGAGGCTGCTACTAGGATACAGGGAGAGGGAGGGGCATGTCCAATGTGCAAAGAGCCAAATTTAAACACTGTGTTAAACAAGCACTTCCTTCGTCAAGTCAATGAACTTCGTGTGTTCTGTCTTTATAAGAATAGTGGGTGCAAGTGGCAGGGAAAGTTGTCTAATTTGGTTCATCACTACCAATCTTGTTCTTATTCTGACCTTTCTCGGTACACTCTGCATATTAAATTACTAATATGCACTGTCATAATATTATTTACTCAATATAGTGAAGAAAATACTTCTGGAACTGAACAAGACAAGACAAGACATCCTGTACATGAGACTAAGGAGGTGATGATATAACAATTCACATTTGTGTGTGGTATAATTCTTCTCAATTTTCACATATTACAGGTTCTTTCATATACTGAAAGTACACCCATTCCATCCCCTACTACTGATGAGAGGTAACTATAATTAGTTTTAACACCCCTATAAGCAAGGCCTATGAACTGGAAGGCCTATGAACTGACTACGGTGCTTTATTGCCCAGTGTATGTGGGGGAGGGGGGGGAGGAATGGAAGGCATGCATGGTAATGTACAAACTGGTTAACAATTATCCATTCAGTTATAGGATGCTTCACACCTGTACATATTATATATGTCACTAGTTTTTATTACCTAGCTTACACTACCTATATAGTGTGCCTTCCCATGCACGTGACAATAATTCTAGTTATTGTAGCATACCTTGACAATTAAATGCCATGAATATTTTCTTCCTTGTGTCATAATGGTATTAATGATCATGGTGTTGTTTATGTTACATGGTGCATAATATTCAGGATGTCATCTGAGCAGCCACTGTCGTAAAAAAGAATTAGTGTTTGTTGAGCACCCATCCTTCCCACTGATGTAATATTAGTGACTAAGGCCTACAAGTGCACTGACACTGCAATATCAGATAGCAATCTTACCAGCTATGTGATGTGAATTCCAATGACTTATTCTGTCAAGCTGTGTCTATTCAGGAAATATTATTACCCTATACATACAGGTATAGTGATGGAAGTGTGACCTCTCAAACTGGACAAGACAAGACAAGATATCAGGTAAATGAGACTATACTGAGGTGGTATTTGTGACACAATATGTAGGTGTACTCCAAGTCTTGAATCATTAACCCAGAATGTGAATAATGCTAACTGATATTACTGTTACGTTATTACCATCTCAATTCCCAGATACAGAGTCATGTAGTACTGCAAACTCCACAGACCAACACTAGCTCTACTTCTCAACAGGTATAATTGAAAGCACATTAGAGCCTAACACTCAGAACCTCCATGCTGTAAACACGTGTACATACATGTGTGAGGTAGTGTATGCTCTATATATCAGAGAGTCAAGTAGACTCTAGCTATATATAACACTGTAGGAATGGTGCTGACATGCCCAATTAGCCTTACGGTGACTCGTATTCACATTTCTCCCTCCTTCCTCCCACTCCAGCAGTTATCCTCCTACACCTGCCATGTCAATGGTCCAGGTCTACAGTCAGCCACTGCCAACCACCCAACACATGTCATAGTTGAATTAACTGACTCTAGTAATAGGCCATGTTCAGTCCCACAGAAAGTCACTGCTCAACTGGAGCTCATTTCTAAAGCCACGCCCACCAGTCCATCCAGGAAACCTCCAGCAGTACATGCTGCAGTAGCCACTACCTCTTCTTCCCAATATGAGGTGTCGTACACAGCCATCAGTCGAGGCCAACACAAACTACATGTTCAACTCAATGACATAGAGATCAATGGCAGCCCCTTCACCATGACAGTGTACCTTGACCCCACTCAATTAGCCCACCCAGTGAGGATTTTGACTGGTTTGAACCGTCCATATGGCATTGCTGTTAACAGTCGTGGGGAAATGATTGTTAGTGAACGGGGGAGTCATAAAATAGCTACTTTTGACATCAGAGGACAGAGGATTCGAACATTTGGATCAGAGGTTGACAGTCCAGAACAGATGGTATACCCTGCAGGCATAGCAATTGATGATATGGACAATATTTATGTGACCAGCAGTAGCCACAAGCTGCAGAAGTTCACTGGCAGTGGTGAACTTATTAAGTGTGTTGCTCAGAGAGGCAGTAAGGAGGGGAAGTTTGATGTTCCACGTGGTGTAGCACTGTACAACAATGAAATATACGTATGTGATCGTGATAACCATCGTATTCAGGTGTTTGACCTGGACTTGAACTTCATCCGATCCATTGGCTCATATGGCAAAGAAAGAGGTGAATTTAAAGCACCATTTGATGTTAAATTTGACACAGCTGGTCACATGTATGTAGCTGAGTTTGATAATAACAGAGTGCAAGTAATGGACAAGAATGGCCAATTTATTCGAATGTTCGGTGATTACAAATCACCAATACGGTGCAGACCATCTGGTCTTCATGTTGTTGACAAGTATGTGTATGTGTCTGATTATAGAGGTGATTGTATTGTAGTGTATGAGACTTCAGGTCAGTTTGTCACCTCATTTGGTGGGTGTGGTCAGAAGGAGGGAGAGTTTTGGATTCCATATGGAATCACTTCTTGTCCTGATGGTTATATATATGTATGTGATTTTCTGAACAACAGAGTTCAGATATTCTGAAATGTAATTTGAATATTCAAGTTGTAAGTACATATTGTGTATAAACACTGTTTATATTATTGGATACCAGTGTCATTGGAAGTGTGCCATGACTGATTTCCTTCAAGATGTAGAGAAGGGGGAGGTGCGCATGCAATTGCGCATGCGCAAATGAGTTCCAGGAAACGAAGATCACGTGGCCACCAAATACGCAATACATGCACTTGAACTGACTTTTTGAAGAGGGTCTGGTTACAGTCCGGGCAGTTGTGATTGTGGAATGCTTACTTGGCGCGGTTAGGTAATGAATTAACTTTGCCGTAAAAACACGGAAGTAAAACGACTTACTTACGAGACGTCACGTAAAAATCACCGAATCCAATTAAGTTAAGTGTATTTCCGTGTTTTACACTTTGAAACTCGATCCCTATTACGCTGTTTAGGCCAAAGTAGTGCGTAAATACCAAACAAGAGTGTGTGTGATAGTGTGTGTGCCTGTCTTTTAATGTTTTCCCTACTTCCGTGTTTTACACTTTGAAACTCAAACCCTATTACGCTGACTAGGCCTCGTTATTGCGCATGCGTAGAACTGAATGCGCAAGTTTGCCACGCGCAATTTTTTCCCTATCACACAGAGTAGCGAACTAACTACTGTGGGTGAATGGGATGGACGTTATCATACCAACAAAATGTTTTTGTTACAACAGGAAGAATGGGTAGAACAAACACCAATGAACACTGCGTGTTCCAATTCTGCTATAATAGTTCATCTGATGGCAATATAAACTAGTTATTGGAGGGGATGTTGGTGACCTTGATTGGACTGCTACAGCTAAAAGATGGCATGAACTAACCAAATTACCACAGGCTCTCCCCCAACCTTCAGCCATGATATGTGGCAATGAATTATATGTGATAGGAAAGGATGGCGATGGATACTCATGCTCCTTACAATTTCTAACATCCATTGACCAACCAATGGGAGTACAGTCAATAGGAGCAAGTGTTTAGTAGTTGCTACATCACCAGACAAGATGATGGTAGTTGGTGGACAAGGAGGAGAGAAAGTTGTTGAAGAATTTAAAGCTGTTTATTACACCTGACATAGTGTATGATCATGTGAAATGTTATTTTTAACGTGTTATATATCCATATTACATAGTAATGTATATTATGCTAGTATATATGCCTTAGGACACTCACATGACTATGTTTATATCGATGCAATTAACTTCTGGTTATTCATGGTCTAACTGTATGGTGTGCTGTAATGATTTGTTTGGTCTTGTAAACTGCTATGTCTGGTGAATAATCAGTTAATATTCTGCTGATCATTAAATACGCACAAAAAATGATGTAAAGGTTCATCACAATTTCCAAATCACCTCTGAACCTAGTGCTATCATTGTGAGAATGTAAGAAAGGTGGAGGTGTTAAAAACATAAAAACACAACACTAATTATATAAGTCCTTTATTGCTCACTTACCAGAACTGAACTCAGCAAAAGCATCCATAGCCTGTGCACATCCAATGTAGTGTTTGGTGGGTTGACTTCGATGTGTGTGGTAGAGCTACAAGTGCATGAATATTTAATAATATTTATTTTCACTGTGAATATGTGTTCCATTAGCACATGACACATGACACATGACACATGACACATGACACATGACACATGACACATGACAAGTGAGCAGAAGACATATTTAACCTCACAAAACTTTGACAAATTATTATTGATGATCAATGGGAAATGAATATAGTAAGCAGTAGGTCTTTGATGGATTATGCTAGCATAAATAACTCAGCTCTATTGCATGCACCTTGATTGACGATGTGGCTCAGTGACATGTACACATGTTCAACCAACTGGGCCTAAAGCTGCCTCCTGGCCAAGTTTAACGTACCTCAAGGGAGCCTATCGAGCAGTTCCAGTGCACCCACTGGTAATAGGTGACAAAAACATTGTAGTGGTAGAACGATAGGTATATAGATGTACTGGAGCTACTGTGTCTACATGGTGCTGAAGCTGTTGTGATGGAAGGAGCAGCAATAAAATGTCAACAAAGAATTCCATACATATTTTCTAAAGTGGGATGTAAGGCATGCATGGTAATGTATAAACTGGTTAACTATTATCCATTCAGTTATAGGATGCTTCACACCTGTACATATTATATATGTCACTAGTTTTTATTACCTAGCTTACACTACCTATATAGTGTGCCTTCCCATGCACGTGACAATAATTCTAGTTATTGACTAACACACCTTGACAATTAAATTCCATGAATGTTTTCTTCCTTGTGTCATAATGGTATTAATGACCATGGTGTTGTTGTTTTGTGTTTAATGTTTATTTTATGTAAAAGATCACTGTGAATATGTGTTCCATTAGCACATGACACATGACACATGAGACAGGCAGTTACAGCAGAAGATAAATATGTTTTTTTATTTAGCCTCACAAAACTTTGACAAATTATTTATGATCAATGGAAAATAACATTGCATATAGTAAGCAGTAGGATTATGCTAGCATAATTTTGAGAATAACTCAACTCCATTGCATACACCTCGATTGACAATGTGGCTCACATGATCAACTAACAAGGCTGCCTCCTAGACAAGTTGCACCTCAAGGGAGCCTATTGGGGAGACCCAGTGTACCCACTGGTAATAGGTGACAAAAATATTATAGTGGTAGAATGATAGGTATATAGATGTACTGAGGCTACTGTGTCTACATGGTGCTGATCGAGTAGCTGTTGTGATGGAAGGAGCAGCGATAAAATGTCAACAAAGGCATATTTTCTAAAGTCAAAGTTCAAAAAGACAGAAATAGGTAGCATGAAATGTAGAAAAGCAGAGAATAAATGATTGGTAGTAATTAAGTCGGCTGCTGACCTGGCATTTTTGCACTCGATAAATTTGCGCAAGTTCTTAATTGCGTCGTAGATCAATGAAGTGAGATCCACCCAATGCGCGGCAGAGTCTAACTTCTGAGATAACATCCTAGTATATACGAGGCTTATACAGAGATACATTATTCTTGTTCATCGAAATGGCAGAAGGTATGTGTATATATACAACATGATATATAGCGGCCTAGCCGACTGTCGACACCTTATTCTACAGCCCCTACAGGCGATGAGTCACTGACTCCAGATGATGCAGTCAATGTACTGGACGAAATACTGGAAGCACAAAACCAGTCCTTCGTACTCGGTCTGAAATTGAAGTTACCGCTACATGATGTAGACGCTATACACTCAACCAATCTACTGCCTCGCGATCGCCTCCTTAAAGTTCTCATTGAATTCACGAAGCAGGTAGATCCCAGACCGACATGGAGGGCTATTGTAGATGCTCTCAGGAGCTCTGCAGTCAACTTACCTCAACTGGCAATGAGAGTGGAAGCAGCACATTTTCCTGATCCTACTGCAAGTCGTGATCCACCACCACCTCAGACTACTACCTCCTCTGGTGAGATATATAGATGACATGTAGATTCAGTCAATCTATTATATGTGTCTGTGCTGGACACTGCATTTGTGCTGGGCACTGCATTTATTGTCCTCTTCCAGAATTCTAGATATAGGCATTCATTCTCTCTACTTCAGCTTCCACCTCAGATACAAGCGAACCAACACTACCACAACTTCTCAGCTTTAAGACCTCATCAGGCAGTACTGTTAGGATAGTGCAGCAGATTGGGACAAACTACCTTATACTGGGCCCTTTGCTACTGGATGATGTCAAGGGTGCAGTTACCTCAGCCATTATCAATGAATACCATCACAATGCAAATGCAATCAACCAGGAGATTCTGACACGATGGCTCCAGGGCCAGGGCAAGAAACCTGTGTCTTGGTCCACTCTCACTGATGTTCTGAAGGAGGTAGGACTGTCAGAATTATCTCAAACGATCCAGGACAGCTTGACTAGGTCTACTACATCGACCTCTGGTGAGATGGACAAACCCCACACTCAGCTGCTCTAATTCAGACCACTTTTGCTATCTATATTTACAGGGAGTGAGAGGTCTGTGGAGGTAGTGAGGAGAGAGATTGGAGAATTTGAGGGAAAATTCAATGCATTGAAAGCAGCTACCATTCAGTGCCTGGAAAGGTTTCGTATCAGTGTAATGTGTGTTGTGTACACCTTAACCTCACTCCGGGCAGATGATATGGGGGAACACAAGATGTTTCTGGAGCAATATCGTGATACTCTCAACCAAAGTCAAAACCACTGGATGTTGTTCGGATCTCTCAACTTGCACTGCTGGAACTACCTCGCCTACCACCTCTTGGATCATCTCATTGTGGAATTGTCTCGGACATATCAATATATTACAGATGCTGAAGGAAAAACAATGGAGCAGTCCCTTACAGATATCAAAGGAAGGATGGAATTGTACAAGACAGAACTCAGGCACTTCAGAATACACACATCATTACGACTGTTCTGTGAGGCTCAGAAAGAAAAAATTGACGACCCTCCACCGGGCTTTAAAAAGATTGTAGATATACACAATTGGTCAGGCCCTGCTACACTAGAGGATGTTGAGATATTTCGTCAACGCTATGTCCGTCACTACAACCTTCGAGACTGTGCCTTGTTGTTGAACAGTATCAGACCTGGGACATTCACTGTCACTTGGTTTGTGCCATCTTCTGTCATTGAGGTATTGAAGAAGGAAGGACCTACATGTATTAAACTGCTAAAGGAGTTCTACGTCATTAGAATGGAAGTTGCTGGATCATGTGTCTATGAAGCTCCTAGTCCTGTTATACATGATGTGAGTTTAGTAGTACAACCACAAAATTAATGTACTCGTTATCACAACAGGGAATTCCTGATTAGGCAATTGACTTCATGGGTCTCCTACATTCCCTTAGTGTTGTATGACATATAATACACATACCACCATATTACAGGCTCCCTCATCTACTACCACTACATCAACTCCACCTTCTACTGCCACAGAGAGGTAGGTATGGTAGAATACACATAATGATGTGGCCATGATGGTGCATATATGCAAGCCATGTTCCTCCCTCTCCCTTCCCAGAAAGAAATTCTGTATGAAAAACCCTTGTAAATATTATACAACTTTTGTACATACTATGTCCTTTTTACCTGTGCATTTCTCTATTTCATCATTCTGTGTACATGCACATGATGTTTAGCACAATGATTCTCGTGGGTCACTCACACTCAGCCTCCATGCTAAACAGTATAAGACTGTAATGGAGTATACATGTGTGTACATGCATGTCATTCGTGTCACAGGAAATCACCTGATCAGTCAACACCAGCAGAAGAGGACTTTAGTTTTGTTGAGCAGCCATCTAAAGATTTCTTCAGTCCAGTGACATTTGACCTACTGTTCCAGCCTCACCTCACAGCTTGCTGTGGTAAACATCTCTCACATGAGGTTGTTACTATACTACAGAGAGAGGGAATGCCATGTCCAATGTGCCAAGAGCCAAATTTAAACACTGTGTTAAACAAGCACTTCCTTCGTCAAGTCAGTGAACTTCGTGTGTTCTGTCATCATGAGGACAGAGGGTGCAAGTGGCAGGGAGAGTTGCCTAGTTTGGGTCGTCATCTCCAGTCTTGTTCTTATTCTGACATTTCTCGGTACACTCTGCATATTAAATTACTAACATGCACTGTCATCATATATTATTATTTACTCATATAGCAAAGAAAAGACTTCTGGAACTGAACAAGACAGGAGGTGCGTGTGTGTGTGTGTGTGTGGGGGGGGGGGGGGGGAGGTGGGTGATGGAAGGCATGCATGGTAACATAAACTGGTTAACAATTATTCATTCAGTTATAGAATTTAACACCTGTACATTAGCCTCGGTTCCCAGGCCCTTTGCGCACAATTGTGCGCGTTTTTAAAATCGTGGAAGGCCTGGGATGAAACATCACGTGAGGGATGATGTTAGCGCGCGCCCCGTTGACCTCAAAGTCACTATCTAAGCTAGAATAGAGCTAGACTTACGCCAGTGTAAAGCGTAGCGTATATACACTGCATACTCACAAGCCACGTACGTCGAACGTCTTAGCTCTCGCGAGTATATACGATTTGTGATTGAGGCCAACAGCGGCGCGCGCTAGCGCGTCTACCCAACGTCTACCCTCACGTGATGTTTCATCCCAGGGCTTCCCCAAATGTTTCCCTCCCCCGCACAATCAAAACGCGCACAATTACGTGAACGGGGAAGGCCTGGGAACCGAGGCTACCTCTACATATTATATATGTCACTAGTTTTTATTACCTAGCTGACACTACCTATATAGTGTGCCTTCCCATGCACGTGACAATAATTCTAGTTATTGTAGCATACCTTGACAATTAAATGCCATGAATGTTTTCTTCCTTGTGTCATAATGGTATTAATGATCATGGTGTTGTTTATGTTACGTGCATGACTGACAGTGCATAATATTCAGGATGTCATCTGAGCAGCCACTTCGCAAAAAAGAATTAGTGTTTGTTGAGCACCCATCTGATGACTTATTCTGTCAAGCTGTGTCTATTCAGGAAATATTATTGCCTTATACATACAGGTATAGTGATGGAAATGTGACTTCTCAAACTGGACAAGACAAGACAAGATATCAGGTAAATGAGGCTATACTGAGGTGGTATTTGTGACACAATATGTAGGTGTACTCCAAGTCATGAATCATTAATCCAGAATATGAATAATGCTAACTGATATTACTGTTATTACCACCTCAATTCCCAGATACAGAGTCATGTAGTACTGCTGACTCCACAGACCCACACTAGCTCTACCTCTCAACAGGTATAATTGAAAGCACATTAGTGCCTAACCCTCAGAATTTCCATGCTCCAAGCACTTGTACATTCTTTCTTTGGTCTACATCTTTTTCTTTTCCTTTCTTCCCTCTTTCTTTTTTCTTGCATGTAGTGTGCTATGCACATGATTGTTCATGTGTGAGATAGTGTATATGCTCTCTATATCCGAGTCAAGTAAATTCTAATATTTTAGAGTACGGTAGTATGAAATCCGTTGATTTGATTGGTTGATGTGATGAACAATATTTTACTTAGTTTCCTCAGTGAGGAAACTATCTAATAGTGTTCACCTTCTTAGTTTCTCCCCTTTGGGCACGTTTTCATGTGTGTTCATGTTAAATTCACGTTCAAAGTAGCGTCGCGTCTTGTACGGTTGCTATGCACACGGCGCGGGCCGCCGTACTCTAAAATAGTTAGACGCCTCGCCCAGGAAACTACGCGATTTAGAAAGCCTCAGGCCCTGTAGTAGCGTTCCTCGCTACGCTCGGAACGCCACAGCCCAGGGCCTTCGACTTTCTAAATCGCGTAGTTTCCTGGGCTCGTCGTCTAACTATTATGTAGGAATGATGCTGACATGCCCAATTAGCCTTACGTTGACTCGTATTTAACACATTCCTCCCTCCTTTCTTTCCTCCCTCTCTCTCTCAGCAGTTAGCCTCCCACACCTGCCATGTCAGTGGTCCAGGTCTACAGTCAGCCACTGCCAACCACCAAACACATGTCATAGTTGAATTAACTGACTCTAGTAATAGGCCATGTTCAGTCCCACAGAAAGTCACTGCTCAACTGCAGCTCATTTCTAAAGCCCTGCCCACCACTGGTGGTCGATGGCCATGGCCAAAGAAGAAACAGAATACCAAACCTCCAGCAGTACATGCTGCAGTAGCCACTACCTCTCCTTCCCGATATGAGGTGTCATACACAGCCATCAATCAAGGCCAACACAAATTACATGTTCGACTCAATGACATAGAACTCAATGGCAGCCCCTTGACCATGACAGTGTACCCTGACCCCACTCAATTAGCCCACTCAGTGAGGGATTTGACTGATTTGAACCGTCCATATGGCATTGCTTTCAACAGTCGTGGGAAAATGATTGTTAGTGAACGGGGGGGTCATCAAATAGCTACTCTTGACATCAGAAGACAGACGATTCGAACATTTGGATCATATGGTGAAAGTCCAAAACAAATGAATTACCCTGCAAGCATAGCAATTGATGATATGGACAACATTTATGTGAGCAGCAGTAGCCATAAGCTGCAGAAGTTCACTAGCAGTGGTGAACTGATTAAGTGTGTTGGTCAGAGAGGCAGTAAGGAGAGGGAGTTTGATGTTCCACGTGGAGTAACACTGTACAACAGGGAAGTATACGTATGTGATCGTGATAACCATCGTATTCAGGTGTTTGACCTGGACTTGAACTTCAACAGATTCATTGGCTCACGTGGCAAAGGAAGGGGTGAATTTGAGGAACCAGTTGATGTCAAATTTGACACAGATGGTTACATGTATGTAGCTGAGTTTGATAACTACAGAGTGCAAGTAATGGACCAGAATGGCCAATTTATTCGAATGTTCGGTGATTACAAAAATGTTCGGTGCAAACCATCTGGTCTTCATGTTGTTGACAAGTATGTGTATGTGTCTGATTATAAAGGTGATTGTATTGTAGTGTATGAGACCTCAGGTCAGTTTGTCACCTCATTTGGGAGGTGTGGTCAGAAGGTGGGAGAGTTTTGGATTCCATATGGAATCTCTTCTTGTGCTGATGGTTATATATATGTATGTGATTTTCTGAACAACAGAGTTCAGATATTCTGAAATGTAATTTGAATATTCTAGTTGTAAGTACATATTGTGTATAAACACTGTTTATATTATTGGATACCAGTGTCATTGGAAGTGTGCCATGACCAATTTCCTTCAAGATGTAGAGAAGGAGAGGGTGTGCACTGCAATTGCGCATGCGCAAAGGAGTTCCTCCAACTCCATTCAGTAATTCTGGATTATTCACTATGAATAGTGAACTAACTGCAGTGTGGGTGGATGGGATGGATGTTATACGAACAAAATGTTTTCGTTACAACAGGAAGAATAGGTAGGACAACTACCAATGGACTTTGCATATTCCAATTCTGCTGTAGTAAATACGTATACATCTACCGGTTATTACATATTAGTTATTGGAGGGAAAGTTGAGGATTTTAAATGGACTGCTAGAGTTAAACTACTTCATGTGAGTAGTAAAACATGTCATGAACTAACCAAGTTACCACAGGCTCTCCCCTAACCTTCAGCCACGATATGTGGCAACGAATTATATGTGATAGGAAAGGATGGCAATGGATACTCATGCTCCTTACAATTTCTAACATCCGTTGACCAACCAATGAGAGTACAGTCAATATCGCATACCGTAACCTGGAACCACTACCTCGGCAACCAGTGACATGTTCAACAGCTACCAGTCTATGTGGACAGCTATTAATTGTTGGTGGTTTGCAAAGTGGGTCCTCAGTCAATTCCATTTACCAGCTAGTAGATGGACAGTGGGTGGAGGTTGGGTCTCTGTCTAGTGGGTGCAGTAATGTTTAGTAGTTGCTACATCACCAGACAAGATGATGGTAGTTGGTGGACAAGGAGGAGAAAAAGTTGTTGAAGAATTTAAAGCTTTTTAGTACACCTGACATAGTGTATAATCATGTGAAATGATATTTTGACGTGTTATATATCCATAAAGGCTCATCACAATTTCTGAATCACCTCTGAACCTAGTCCTATCATTGTGGGAATGTAAGATTTATTTGTAAGGTGGTAAAAACATAAAACACAACACTAAGTCCTTTATCGCTCACTCTTTTACTCTTGCAAAAGCATCCATAGCCTGTGCACATCCAATCTAGTGTTTGGTGGGTTGACTTAGATGTGTGTGGTAGAGCTATAAGTGCATGAATATTTGATAATGTTTATTTTATGTAAAGATCACTGTGAATATGTGTTTGATTAGCACATGACACATGACACATGACCAGTGGCGGATCTAGGATTTTGCAAAGGGGGTAGCATGTCGCGTGAGTTTTGAAGCCACACCCAGTTAATTATATGCACGCGCGCGAATGCGAAGTTACGTCCGCGTGCGTGCACGTAACCTTGTTGTCACCCCTGCCCAGTTTCAGTTATAGAGTAAAGGGTACTAAAGTTTGACGTGTGTAAGTGAAGAGTTGAGAGATGGAAATCCCTTGCAATTGAACATCGATAATCGCTGCGTATATAGGCGCTAGGCGTCCGTAAATATTTGTAGTGTGCTTACGCTAACGCACGTTCGCGCGCGCATGAGTAAGTCAGCTGCGCGTGTTCGTGAGATGTGAGCAATCATACAGTCTCAGCAAAAGGGGGTTTCAGTGGAAACCTCTGAAACCCCCCTAGATCCGCCACTGATGACAGGCAGTTACAGCAGAAGATAAATATGTTTTTTATTTAGCCTCACAAAACTTTGACAAATTATTTATGATCAATGGGAAATAACATTCCATATAGTAAGCAGTAGGATTATGCTAGCATAATTTTGAGAATAACTCAGCTCCATTGCATACACCTCGATTGACGATGTGGCTCACATGATCAACTAACAAGGCTGCCTCCTAGCCAAGTTGCACCTCAAGGGAGCCTATTGGGGAGACCCAGTGTACCCACTGGTAATAGGTGACAAAAGAATTGAGAATAGTGGTAGAAGGATGGGTATATAGATGTACTGGGGCTACTGTGTGTACATAGTGATGATCAAGTAGCTGTTGTGATGAAGGAACAGCAATAAAATGTCAACAAAGGATTCCATACATATTTTCTAAAGTCAAAGTTCAAAAAGACAGAAATAGGTAGTATGAAATGTAGAAAAGCAGAGAATAAATGATTGGTAGTAATTAAGTCGGCTGCTGACCTGGCATTTTTGCACACGATAAATTTGCGCAAGTTCTTAATTGCGTCGTAGATCAATGAAGTGAGATCGACATCCATCCAATGCGCGGAAGAGTCTATAGCTTCTGAGATAATATCCTAGTATATACGAGGCTTATACAGAGATACATTATTTTTGTTCATCGAAATGGCAGAAGGTATGTGTATATATACATGGTATATAGCAGCCTAACCGATTGTCGACACCTTATTCTGCAGCCCCTACAGGCGATGAGTCACTGACTCCAGATGATGCAGTCAATGTACTGGAGGAAATACTGGAAGCACAAAACCAGTCCTTCGTACTCGGTCTGAAATTGAAGTTACCGCTACATGTTGTAGACGCTATACACTCAACCAATCTACTGCCACGCGACCACCTCCTTCAAGTTCTCATTGAATTCACGAAGCCGGTAGACCCCAGACCGACATGGAGAGCTATTGTAGATGCTCTCAGGAGCCCTGCAGTCAATCTACCTCAACTGGCAATGAGAGTGGAAGCTGCTCATTTTCCTGATCCTGCTGCAACTCGTAATACCTCACCTGAGAGTGCTACTTCTACTGGTATGTCTAACAGTGTATTATGGACTACTAATTGTCTCTGACTCAAAATTTACTCCTCTCCTATCATAGTATCTGAGACCATTTCTCTTCCGACCAACTCCAAGACACCCCCCACACTAAACTCTAATGAAATGGATGCTGGACGTTCTGCGGCACTGACACCTGCAACTTATGCACCTAATACCACTACTGGTAGGCATAATATACACAATGCTCATATTTATCTTCAACTCAAAATTCATTTTCATACAGACACGAATTCCACCTTCTCACATATGGCTAGCTCTGAAATGTCTTTCACACCAAACTCTGGTGTGCTAGGTGCTGGACAATTGAAAGTGGAATTAGAAACAAAACAATTTCATGATTCTCATGACTCACTTGTGACTACAACATCTACCGGTATATATACTGCCTTGAATCCTCTGTCCATGTCGGTATATAATGTTACTCCCCATGCAGTGCCTGTCAAGAGAGTAGCTGATGCTCTGACATCACTACCAGCAGAAGACGTGGGTGAGCACAAACAGTTTCTAGAGAGTCATTTGAGGGTCCTCTATCAAGCTCTTGATCATTCTGAGCTGTTTGGAACCATGAACTTCCATTGGAACTATCAGAATCCTCAGTTGCTGGATCACCTGATCCGAGAGTTTAATTTGGAGGGGATCAAAAGTGAGATGAAGACCTACAAGGAAGACCTACAGCAGTTCAGGAAGGAGACACCACTGAAGCAGTTCTGTCAGTCACAGAAGAAGAAACATATCAGACCACCACCTGACTTCTATGAGGTAGTGGCAGAGTTTCACTTTGACTGGCCTAATCATGTGACACTAGAGGTTGTGGAGGAATTCCGACAGCAGTATGCAGATCACTATAGCCTTCGTGAGTGTGCCATGATGCTGGCTGTGGTGCGCCCAGATTGCTCCTTCATCATTACCTGGTTCATGCCTAGCGGCATTGTTGAGAAATTAAAAGTGGAAGTGCCAACCTCAATTCTGAAGGAGTATTCAGTCACTAAACTGGAGATTGCTGGAGAGTGTGTCTATGCTGAGGCCAATGAGGTTAAGACTAGTGTTATAAATGTTGAAAATATTACATATTATTCTGATGTGTAGATGTCCACAACTTCCTCATCTGATGATGGTCAATCCAGTCCAGCAACAGGGCTAGATACAGCAGGCACTCCAAGGTACGTGCTCTCTAGGGAATATTCCACGAATTCACTAGTTAAATATGAGTGGGGGGGAGATGTGAGAATACTGTTGGCCAAAATTGTGATTTTGCATGCATTTTTATACAGACGAATATCCGTTAAGTCATCAGAGGGCAGAGATACAAGCCAAACGACATCAGCAGAACATGGCTTCCTTTTTGTTGAACAGCTATCTAAGAATGTATTCTGTCCAGTGACACATGATCTACTGCTCCAACCTCACCTCACAGCTTGCTGTGGTAATCACCTTTCACAGGAAGCTGCTATGAGGATACAGGAAGAGGGAGGGGCATGTCCGCTGTGCATAGAGTCTCATTTAAGCACTGTTTGAAACAAGCACTTTCTCCGTCAAGTCAATGAGCTTCGTGTGTTCTGTCATCACAAGGAGAGAGGGTGCAAGTGGCAGGGAGAGTTGTCTAATTTGGATCATCATCTCAAGTCTTGTTCTTATTTTGATTTTTCTCGGTATACTCTGCATATTAAATTACTAACATGCACTGTCATCATATTATTTACTCAATATATAGTGAAGAAAAGACTTCTCCAACTGAACAAGACAAGACAAGACATCCAGTACATGAGACTAAGGAGGTGATATATAGCAATTCTGATATGGGTGTGGTATAATTCTTCTTATATTGCAGGGTCTTTCAGATACTGAAAGTGCATCCATTCCGTCCTCCACTACTAAGAGGTAAACTGTATAACATCCATATAGGAAGGCCTGTATATGAAATGACTAGGGGTACCATAATTGAGCTTAGCACCTGTGAATAATATGTCACTAGTCTTTATTACCTACCTAATTGTGCCTTCCCATGCACGTGACAATGACTCTAGTTATTGACTAGCATACCTTGACAATCTAATTCCATGAATATTCTCTTCCTTGTGTCATAATGGTATTAATGATCATGGTGTTGTTTATGTTACGTGCATGACTGTGCATCATTCAGGACATCATCTAAGCAGCCACTGTTGGCAAAAAAGGACATATCTTTTGTTGAGAAACCATCTGATGACATATTCTGTCCAGTGACACATAGCGTAATGTTGCAGCCTCACATAACTGTTTGCTGTGGTGAACACATCTCACAGGAAGCTGCTACCTGGATAGAGGCAGAGGGAAAAAGATGTCGGATGTGTAAGAAGCTACATTTGAAGACAGTTTTAGATAAACGGTTCTGTCGTCAAATCAACAAGCTTCGTGTATTCTGTCATCATAAGGACAGAGGGTGTGGGTGGCAGGGAGAGCTGTCTGAGTTGAAATATCATGTCCAGTCTTGTCTAATGAAGAATCTTCCACCTGCAGAAACTCCCAGTGTAAGATTACTGCACTGTGTGTATTTAGGAAACATCTTACAAGTATTGTTACCTTATACACTCAGGTATAATAGTGATGGAGATGTGACTTCTTGGCCTGGACATAGGCATTTACAAATTATGCTAATTTTTGGACCTATTATTCTATTCATTTATTCTTTGTTGTAGTTCCTATTATTCTTTCAACCTTTGCCTATTATTCTCAATTATTCCACGCTGTACCTAGTTGACTTGTGTATTATTAGTATTTGCTGTTTGGTCGTGTGAAAACGGAGTCTGGTCTGAGATTGTATGATGTGGCCTGAAATTGTGTGTCACACAGCGGGATTGTTTGAATTGAGTGGTCTGTCAGGGTGGGGATACGAACAATCAGCAGTATCCACTGAAGTGCGTGCGCGCGAATGCTGGAAGCGCATGCGCACCGAGGATGCGCGAGTTGGCCTATTACAGCCGGACCACTTCTGAAGTCCTTCCTACGCCCCTGTCCACACGAATGCTTTTTTGCTGTTTTAATCATCTGCTTCAAGTCTCAGAGCTCAATTCTGAGAAGCTCTTCAGCTACAGTCGCCATCCAATGTGAATGGTAAATGTATAAATTTAGACTGTCACACCGTCGATGGTCCACCGCCAAAATTGGTTCCCCCCGGACCATCTACGGCAGCCGTGATTGGTCCCCCCCTGCCACGCATGGCCCCCCCACCTGAAACACTACATGCATTAGTATTCCCGGAGGGATATGGTCTCCGAGCAGTTCATCAGTGTGTTTTCTACGGCAAGCCATAACTTACGTGCCTGATCAATGGTTTATATAAGGCCAACTGCTTTCTCTCTGTTCCGCCCACTGTGCGCAGTAGTAGCTATACCCGTGCCGCGCATTGTGCGCGAAATAGACTGTGTGTGCAGACTGCTAGATGGAGGGAATATGATACAGTATGATGCGTGTAATCAATGGTTTCACGATGTGTGTATTGAAACAAATACACGTGCATGGGAAAATTTAGATTCTGTATGGCTTTGCATTACTTGTTTATGAATCTGAATCCTATTGTATGTTCAATAAATAGCTTTATTACTAGCTATTACATTAGCTGCAGAACTTGCTTACCGAACCTTACTAGATACGTATATATATCAGCGACACTACAGCTATATCAGTTACACTACGTAGATAACAGCTGAGAGTGTAGCATAACTTAAGAAAATACCGGCGCAGCTAAGGCAAGGGGGCCAACAGTGGCAAGGGGGGACCGTCTGCGGCGCCATACATGGTCCTAGGGGGACCGTATTTTCTGCCGCGGCTGTTTCGGGGGGGACCGATTTTTGGGGGGGGGGGGACCAATTATCGTATGACAGATGTAGCACCCACGAATGTAGTCGATCAGCTCTCTATATATCTCTCCTCCGGATCCGTGCCCATCTACCGTTCAACGAACACTGACTGACTGCTGGACTGCTGGACTGTGTGTGAAATATTCTGCGACATACGTATAGCTAACCTTGATCACCATCCAGGGATAAAATATCCTGACGTGGGATAAAATATACTAAGAAATACACTGTGACACGGACCACTTCAAAATTTCCGGTGCGCCCTGTTATGTTACGTATATATATATCATGAACACCCAACTGCCACCACTTGAAAAGAGCTGCGCACGCGTTTTAATTAATTTAGGGGGTGGGGTCTGGACATAATACTAGGCGGTGGCGCCCCGCCCCCAGCAGCTTCTTGCTCATCGTCTAGCTACGTTTTATCACATCATCTCAAGTTATGAATTTATATACACTCGTACGATTATTACCCTGGGTTTGCCAATCGCACTTGTTCGCTTGAACAGTTTTGTAACTACCTATGAACTGTGTGTGCACCTACGCTTCGGCATCAGAGTGATTTAGTTAGAAATCATCAGATGGCCCTATCCCTGCAACAACACCTGGAATTAATTCCGGACAGTAATCGCTATTATCTGGATCAGGAGCTAGTCGACAATGGACACCAAACTACGATTGCTAATAGTATCATTGACTGGCCCATTGTGGCTGGATATATTCCTGGTGTCACAAGCACCGATGTAGAGGCCATACGGCACAACGACCCAATTTCCCTGCAGCTGCAGAGGTAAGGTCTTGTATTCATAATATGACTCCACACATTCTACATTGGTGCATACATTTCCTCGCCGTAGATCACCATAGTCCTATAGTTTAACATGGTATTATGCAAGTATGTTTTTTCTGTATTAACTTTTAGGTATATTTTGTATTTGCCTGCATGCACTAGTTGTGTTTCTTTAAAATATATGCATGAAATAAGAGGTATCATGGCCTGGTGAGAATTGACCTGCACATTTTAAATGCAGCCTTCCTCTCCCTCTGAGACTAAGAGGGAGTGAGAGGGATATCTACTTCAATGAATTGGGGCCTTAATTTAGTTCAGTGCGTGCTAATAGTTTTTCTAATCAGTATTGACTCAGAGGCAGAGACAGCATGTCAAAAGTGGGGGGGCTCGACGTTCATAAAGTGGGGGTTATTACATTCATTCTGAATAGGCTATTAGTATTTAATATGTTCTTTGTGATAACCTCCAATTTTGGGAGGGGGGGGCTCAGCCCCCCCTTATCGAAAAGTGGGGGGGCTCAAGCCCCCCCTGCCCCCCAGGTTCTCTGCCTCTGTGACTTCAGTGCATGCTAATGGTTTTCTTGCATAGAGTTCATCTACCAACTACAGTCTTGTTTAAGTGTGTCTTTAACCTGTGAAAGTATATGTGATAATGCATACAGAAGTAATTAAAACTGATCAAGTTCTACAACTTTTCTAAGCTGCAGCCCACCCCAATGATAGCTTGGTTGTATATATAATATGCATACGCAGGTGACCTAAATCTATGCATGGTGTTCATTGAAAAATTGCTCTTGCATTTTAATTAGAATTGCCTTGCTGAAGAAATGGAAGCAAAGGAGAGGGCATCAAGCCACCTACCGTGAACTGGCAGCATCTCTGCATTCTGCTAATGCAATTAATTCATTGCATATACTGTGTCAGGTACTCGGGGCACAAGAACAAGCTCAAGAAGAAGGTAAGCTTATATATGATCATGTCTTCCCACATACACACTGTCTCCTTAGAAAACTGCCTCTCAGGTAGAATTCGTAGTGGTTGGCCATACCCAGTTCCCCTGGAATCTGGACAGCCTTCAGTATTAACTGCTGTAGATCTACTGCCTCCAGACTCTTAGCAGCCTCCTACAACACTGTTACACACAAGATATACACAAAATCTTTATCTAAACGTTCATGTACTGTACATGTCCATCCCAACATTCATCGAAACATGTAAATGTTCAATAAATGTTCAGCTTCACGGCAAATTGTTTGTAGGACCGCTCACGTGATCACTGACGCATTTGGCATTCCATAATCAGCGGTTTGGCCAGTGGTCTATTCTATACACTACAGAAATACTTGTAGAGTGCATGTATGTGCCTAAAAGGGGTTCTGAGCCATTCCAAATGTTAAGGTTAATGGATGTGTTGGCGCCATCCCTACATATAGAGTCTACCAACTCTTTGATAAACAGTCTCTCTACTACCAGTTGGTGCATTACATATATTCCTTCCCATATGCATCTCATCATAAAGATGTGAATAATATAGTCACCTAGTACTACATGAGATAAACAAACAGTTCTATCACCTAATTAGTAATGGCAGATGGTATATTTACATACTTTACATTCCTTCCTGTATGTATATCTCATTAAAGATATGAATAATATAGTAACCTAGTAGCTACTACATGAAATAAACCAACAGTCTCTCTACCACCCACTCTAAAGTCACCTATAAGATGACCATAAAATTAATATATAAACTTTTTTGCTGTGTATAAGGTTCATTTGCCCTGAACTCTATCACTGTAAAGTTATTTTAAATGATATATGGTCATCTTATTTGCATCCATACTAGTTGGTATATAGGTGCATATTGGTAGTTTTAGCAACGGTCATTTCATTCCTTTTCACCTCATCTTAAGCATATGAATGATGACTATATCAGATAAATAAACAATCTCTCTACCACCAAGATAAAATTTGTATTTGCAGACGGTGCATTGCATACATTCCTTCCCATATGCATCTCATTAAAGATGTGAATAATATAGTCACCTAGTACTATAAGAGATAAACAAACAGTCCCTCTACCACCCACTCTAAGTCTATTCAATGCCTTATTATGCAACTGAGATGACCATAAATGGTTAAAATAAAATTTTATTATTGCAGTGTATATAGGCTGTTCAGCAATCCCTATATTACGCTTCAAATTTACTTGTATACATGAAGTACATGTATTGCATTGAGAAGAGTGTTAACATCGGTATTACAAGAATCACAAGGGTTAACAATAGATGCTATATTGCTATTAGCAATGATATCTCTAGACATGCTAAATATCAGGTTGCTGGTTGCCATTGTTGCTGATTTTTGCTAATTAGTTATCCACATTCATAATGCGTTACTGGGAGAGATAACAATCAGTAGTACATGAGCTACAAGGGTTAACTATATATACCTCTATTCCCCAGTATGTAATGATACATTATCGCCCCCCCCCAATATTCCAGTAGGGGGGACCTCGCCCCCCCCCCCCCCCCCCCCCCCCCCCAATAAAATAGGAGCTGTGACGACAGAATGTGTGTTGCTGCTGCATGCACTTGATGCGTTTCAAAATGCGCTAGAGTCTATATACTACTACACGTGTATACACGCATGCAGATTACAGCTCTATCGGTGTATAGCCCATCTCTTTGCGAAATACGTGCGCGTACGTATTAGCCTCGAGGAGCCACGCCTTCTCGGGGGAGGGCGTGGCTCCGCGAGTCTATATGTGGTATAGACAATCTCGCTCGCCGAACTGCTGCCGCCGCCTCTGTTTTAGTTACAGTTGTTCAAGAAGAAGATGATGAAGAACACATGGCAAAAATTTGGAAAGAGATATTACGCATGTCTTACATAACAGATCAACCAATTTTTGTATACTGGTAATTTTTCACACATTCTTCACCTTGATATCAAGTGAATCAACTTGAAAAGTGAAAGTAAAAATGAAGAATATCCTTATATTAGACTACGGTAACTTTAAATCAACCAATCAGATTGTGTAGAGCGTGGAAAATAAATCCCGTATTTTCCACGCTACGTGGAGTATATTGAGACTTGAGGCTATGGCAACACACGCGCGCGCGCGTGCGCTGCACGTGTAAAGTGACATTACATGTACAGTGCAAAGTTTATTTGTAGCAGGGTGCAGCAGGTTATAAAGAATAGGTATATACAGTAAATACGGAGAGCCAGTTTGTCCCAGTCAGAGTCAGAGTCGAGGATCGGCTCTTCGCTTCTAGTAGAAGCTGTCGACATCGCCACTGTCACTGTCATCCTTCCCGAAGCGACCTCAGTAGTTCATCTGGGCATTTGATGATCAAGCGTCTCTGTCTTATAGACGCTAGTTACTAAGCGTGTAGCCAATCTATAGTCTAAACCGGTTGACGCGTTTGCGTGAATTGCGTCTCTGAAGCCAACTGTTGCTAGGTATAGACGCTAGTTGTTAAGTGTGTAGCCAATCAGAAATTCGCTGTAGTCTAAACCGGTTAGACGCACTCGTCATCGGGAAATACGGGATTTAGAAAGCCTCGGGCCCTTAGTAGCATCCTCGCTACGCTCCGACGCTACAGCTCAGGGCCCTTGGCTTTCTAAATCCCGTATTTCCCTCGACTCGGCGTCTAACCTATATATATATGGTTTTCAATGGGGATAGACCATAGCAATCCCATATACACACTGTACTACCTTACTGTGTGATTAATCTCTGGTGACTATTTACTGTGCATTGAAGTGTAAATTTGTTCTTTTTGCAACTAATAGAAATAGAAGATGATGATTACATGGATAAAAAAGCAGAAATATGTGGTTTTGAAGAAAAGGTCAGGCAAGAATTCGGACAATTTTTACACCGTGCTAATAACCTAATGAAAAAGATGCAAGTAGATCTTGCTGATGTCAAAGTAACCTGGTCAGGTTATGAAGAAGAAATGAGTGACGAGGCATGTCAGGCCACTGACATACCATCTTTCCTACTTGCCTTGCGTGGAAAGCAGGGGCCCTATGCATATGGAAAACTTAGCGCTTTGTTGATTTCATTCTGTGGTGAGGAGGGGAACAAACTTGTGGCAGAGTACGAAGAGAAATTGAAGTGTCAACTTCGTCCTAGAGTGATCCCTACTCAGCGAAATGGGAAGAAGTTTATTGTCGAAGTAGATGGAAGGCTAGATCAGACAAAAGAATTGGCATTCCGAAATACTCTTGCCAGACTCTTTAAGTGTAAACTTAAAGATTTTCTATTGGAAGACATCCATCAGGGCTCTACAATATTGACGTACATCATTCCCACAGAGGTTGCTGAAAGTATACAAGCACATATAGCTGTGAGTGGGGAAGGATTCAAGAATGCCAAAATATTACAACTAACCTTGGAAGGGTAAGCAGTGTTAGCCTCATACCAAGGCTCTTTGTTGCAAGAGTGCCTGGTTTTATTATAGTGAGTATGCACACTTACTGCCATTTGATCTATGCAGACGTGACACTTCCAATAATTGGGTGTGAGCAAGGAAATGCATATACTATAGTCTGCTATTACAATGGTAAAGATATGAGTGATTCAAGGGGCAGCATAACTAAAACTAAGCTGCCAAATAACTAGGCTAAGTTTCATGTTGAAACGAAATAGAAGAACCTCAGTTGGTAGCTGCAGATAAAATAACGTAAGTTCACACATGCTTTTGACAACTATATTGAGTATACATCTAACACACCTAAGAGCTGAGCCAAAATGCTAACCAGCACACTATGACAGACAAAACCCCATTGCAGCTATGGAATGTTGGGGCAAATGCATGTGAAAATAGTATATATATACCAGGCTCCTCCCCAACAAGGCTACGTGTTTACCGTAACAGGGGGGCGTATGAGCAGGTGCAGCAGGTGCAGCGGCCGCCGTACCGAAGCTAGGCCCGAAAGCAGGCCAGCATGCGGCGAAAGCGCATGACGCAATGGAGAGCAGCTGTCCAAACAGCGCCAAGGCTGAGTCGCGCGCCCTCGCTAAGCAGTTTGAAAGCATTTCGCTTTCCTAAACGGCAGTTTGGATCGAAGGGCGAGGAGAGGAGTTTTCGCGCGCGCTGAGTGCATGGTGTGATGCGCCCAGTTCAGGTTCTTCTACGGTACATTCTTTGTTGAGTACTAAAGCTACATTTTCAATTACGGCGTCAGTAGCAGACCCACGCCTGTAACGTAATTATGCGAGTAGGCATCAAGCACGAATAGCAGCAAATCGATTTCACCCCAAAATTGCACCAGAAACGATCTCAGGTGGTCTAAAATGCAAAAACTTCCAGGGGGGCATGCCCCCAGACCCCCCTAGCGAGCACGCTTAGCGAGTCAGCACGACTGCCCCGCCTAACCAATTGAAATTTGCTTCCTACAGGCCTGTATATAATGGTTGGCTATAAGATACAGAGTATATTTTTACCTGGGCATGTAATTATCTTTCACAGTCACATCTTATGGAGTGTTACTAGCTCTGTGGCTGAAAAAGAACTGACTCCAAATATAGAAGTAAGTTGTTGTACTACATATCACATTTATTTCATGTCTATAAATGCCTTTGCTTTATGTGCAGTTAGTCAGTGATTCTGGTGAATTAACAAAAGACCTTACCAATGTGCCTACACCCCCTGATGGTGAGTCTGCATGTGATCACTAGGTAGAGTGTGTAGAGTGTAAGGTATCAGAATTACACCTATATTTTTTTAGTACCTAAATGTTGTGAACCATTCACAGCCACAGTAATTGCTGGCTCTAATGTTCTTGTAGATCCTGAATCAAAAACACTGACTTCTCCACTACCAGCAAAAATGGATTCTTCTCAGCACTCCTCAGCTACTTCAAGACAGGGTAATTAGCCCTCAGCGCATGCGCAGGAGGGTTACAGTACTTGGTTTGTGTATGTGTGTGTGTGTGTGTGTGTGTGTGTGTGTGTGTGTGTGTATGTGTGTCACTGTGTATGTGTGTGTGTGTGTGTGTGTGTGTGTGTGTGTGTGTGTGTGTGTGTGTGTGTGTGTGTGTGTGTGTGTGTGTGTGTGTGTGTGTGTGTGTGTGTGTGTGTGTGCAGGGCCAGAGCAGCTCCACAAAGGGTGGTAGGGGAACTGCTAATGGTGCGCATGCGCGCGCACACGTGCCGTTCTGCCACCTCTGCTGTATGGCTATTACGTTGTCAATCGTATTTAGATAAGCAGATTTATCAGCCTTGTCACCAGACCCCTGTACATATGTATATCCAGCAGCTGTGTATGGTTGAACCTGCTCATTACGCGGGCATTACGCGGCCGCAGCGTACGAAGCGAAATCTATGGTGGCCGAGAGGGGCATTCCCGACATATCGCAGCGACGCTCCCGACATATCGCCGCGAGGCCTACGCGATTGTCATAGAAATCAGACGACTCTGGACTAGGCAATACCGCGTACTACTACATTGCGGGTAGATGGCATATATAAACTGGATCTTAGTAATTATATTCATCACATTGTTATAGGGGCAGATTCATTTCTTTGCTACTTGACTTGTCCCCATAGTCTTCAATACTGTCACTCATGTCACTACTGTCACTCATATCACTACTGTCACTATTGTCACAATAATGACATGAATGACAGTAGCGACAATAGTGGCATGAGTGACAGTAGTGATTGCAGTGACAGTAGTGACAGCAGTGACAATAGTGACAACAGTGACTGCAGTGACGGGAGTGACAGTAGTGACTGCAGTGACAGTAGTGACAATAGTGACATGAATGACAGTAGTGACATAAGTGAGTGTAGTGGCAGTATAGTGACAATAGTGACATGAGTGACAGTGGTGACTGAAAGATTTAAATGGTGTTTTTAAAATAAATGGTTTGTTCCAAAGTTATGGCTATTTCCCATTTATACAGTACATAAAGTCGGCCATTTTGTTACATCAGTGAGCATGCGCAAAGGGCTATGTGCATTTTGGAGGGATGGGATAGACGATGAAGTAATATGCGAGGTATGTAGCTAACGATTGTTGTTTAAAAGCCTAACGGGGTACTAAACGCTACCTGAAATATGGGCTAATGTAATACAGCGCACTTCTCAAGCCTTCTCTGTGGCTGAGCAAGTTCTTAGCTATTTTCCATAGATCTACTTGTAGATGGGAGGTGGGGTTCCAATGTATAGCCAACTTATTAACGTGCCAAAGGTTGCTATTCATTGTCATTAGACTTTTATATGTCCACTTAAATTGACCCCTTTTCAGAACATTTAAGGATATATAGGCTTTCTTAATATTCTTGAAAGTGTGAAGGTTCCAAAACTCCATCCAATTATGCAAAACATTCCACAGTTCAGCCCTAACTTTGGGAGTTTTGAGCTGTCCTCTATCTTCTTTGCACTGTAGAAAATAATATTATTATGAGTGGTGGCACCATTACCACACCCCGCCAGCCTAGTAGGAGACTGGCCAGTGATGATGGAGGGGATATTATTTTGCCCTTAACAGGTGATGATGAGAAGAGCACTCTAAGTGCGCTAGGGACAGTTGGCACCAGTGCAGCGTCTCGAACCGCTGGCCATGCAAGAGAATGTCCTCAGATCTCTAGCTAGTTAGCTACGCCAATTTTGTCTTCTATGTATACTAAAAGCAAGGAGGCAACTGCATCTGCTGCCTCAATGCTGGTGCACTCCCCTGGAATTAGCATTCATTTTTCTTTTCTGTGTGTGTCTGATGCAGACACAGTATTAAGTATATATGTTTAAATGAACAATGGCAACACGAAGCCAGCCTCAGACTTCTTTGTTCAAAAGTTATGCGTCATTTGCTTACTGCGAAAGCAATTCAGAGCTTGTTCCTTCAACGACACAGCTTTAAAAAGTTGTTCAAAAGCCTAACAGGGAACTAAAACGCCACCTCGAAGCTAGCACAGACGGCAAAGCTTTAAAAAGTTGTTCAAAACCCTAAAGCTAGGCCAGTATTATTATTCTTCATTATTTTCCATATACCCAATAAACATCATGCTCATGCGCCCGATTTCAGTTAACCGCTTAAACAATATAGGGTCATCTTAGTTGCAGTTAGTAGGTACATATTAGTAGTTTTAGCGATGATCATTCCGTTTCTTTTCATCTCGGCTTGAGCATATGAATGATGACTACCAGATAAATAAACAGTCTCTCTGCCACCAAGATAAAGTTTGTATTTGCAGATGGTGAATTACATACATTCCTTCCCATATGCATCTCATTACTATAGGTGTGAATTATGTAGTCACCGAGTACTATAAGAGAAAAACAAACAATCCTTCCTATCCCTTACATTCCTTCCCATATGCATCTCATCATTAAGGATGTGAATAATATAGTCACCTAGTACTATAAGAGATAAACAAACAGTCCCTCTACCACCCACTCTAAATCTATTCAATGCCTTATTATGCAACTGAGATGACCAAAATATTGCAGTGTAGAGCATTAAATATTCCCCTGAAATGGAGGAGGGGTTGAGACTTTCCCAGACCCCCCTATTCATACACCAATGCTGAGTGTCACTCACTATATAATTGTGTTCCTGACTCATGATTCATTCTGTCCCTACCATACAGTCAGAGCATCTGAGATTCTGACTAGTGCTGGGACATCCTCTACACCAAGATCTGGTGAGATGGATATTGGACATTCAGATACACTGACAGTGGAAGCAGCACATTTTACTGATTCTCCTGCACCTTGTGATGCACTACTAGAGACTAGTACCTCTACTGGTAGGTATAACATAAATGATGTTTGTATATATCCTGACTCAAGCCTCATTCTCATACAGTCACAAGCTCAAGGTCCAGCTCTCATTTGGCAAGCTCTGAAATGCCCTCCACACAAACCTCTGGTGAGATGGACAGTGAAGAACCTGTTACATTGACATCAACAGTACTAGTGGAAACAACACATTTTCCTGATCCTTATAGGGCTACTACACCCACTGGTATATCCCGTTTTAACAGGACTATGAATGTTATTTCTGTTATTCATCAGTCACAAGGTGTAGCTGGCATACCTTGAGTGCCAGCAGTATCACTTCAACAAGATATAAATTTGGTAGACAACAATAATCACTTAATCATTAGTGCATGTATATGCAAGCAACCACTATATAGTATTCAACTCACTACGTGATCTTGAGAGATATGACAGAATGTATAGTCCTGCTTAGAATATCTCTGTAGGACCCGAATCAAAGATGCTGCCTACACCACCTGCAAAATGAATGAAGATTTTTCCCAACAAGATTTGGGAAAATATAATATAGCAGCTGTTTCTAGCTATGTAATATATCTCCACAATTCTACATGAAAACCATGTTAAAAGCACACTAGCCAAACAGGAATTTTCAGAAAGAATAGAAAGAACCCCACCCCATTAACTCACTCCAGACAAGCATCACACATATAAGAGTAGGACATTGAATGCCCAGCTTTGAGAACAGGGAATGGTGGGTTAAAGATCTTTGATGGTACCAACTCTCCCCACACATCCAGTGCCCAAACGCTCACCAACAAACTAACACACCTGTGGCTCACTAAAAGACAAATGCACAGAGACACACACATCCGATTTAAGTGATGGTTACAATGACTATTCATGACTAATGCTTCTTCTTACTATTGTTGTTTCAGATACTCTTCTGGCAAGCAAACCGACACTGCCAGAACTCCTCCAATCCTCATCAGGCAGTACTGTTAATATAGTGGAGCAGAGTGGAACACACTACTCCAAACTGGGCCCACTGCTACTAAATGACAGCATGGGTGCAGTTACCTCAGCCATTGCCTCTCAATATCAACGTGATGCAGTTGCAATCAACCAGGAGATTCTGACACGATGGCTACAGGGCCAGGGCAAACAACCAGTGACTTGGTCCACTCTCATTGATGTTCTAAATGACATAGGACTTTCAGAGTTGACTCAAATGATCCAGAAGGGCCTGAGTAGCTCAGAGACATCCTCTGCACAGACCTCTAGTAAGGTAGCCACTGATCACATAACTGACTAATGTCATGACACATTACTTTCCACAGCCTCGCCTTCTGTTGCTGCAGTCCAGTCACCAATGAAATCTCCACAGCAGATGTCAGGTAAATCAACATATTATAAGCATGATGTCAGATATAAATAATGTTAGACCAACACATAAGCGTGTCATTGCATAGAGAATTACAACTTTCTGTCACTGAATCCATGACATTATGGCACATCTCAGTCAGTATCACTTCAGCAAGGATTTTTGTTATTTACAATTTTGTACCTCACATCTAACAGGGCAAATGACTATCCAGTATGTCCAGGCCAAAATTAGACAATTTGAGAAGAGGTTTAATGCCCTGAAGAAATCCACTAGAGAGTGTCTCGAGAGACTCAGAGTTCCTGTCAAGAGAGTAGCTGATGCTCTGATGTCACTATCTCCAGATGATGTTGAGGAACACAAACAGTTCCTAGAGAGCCATTTGACTGCCCTCTATCATGCTGACGATCATTCTGAGCTGTTTGGAGTCATGAGCTTCCACTGGAACTATCAGAATCCTCAGTTGCTGGATCACCTGATCCAGGAGTTTAATTTGCAGGGGGTCAAAGGTGAGATGAAAACCTACAGGGAAGACCTACAACAGTTCAGGAAGAAGACACCACTGAAGCTGTTCTGTCAGTCACTGAAGAGGAAGCATATCAAGCCACCGCCTGACTTCCATGAGGTGGTGGTTGAGTTTGACTGGCCTGATGATGTGACACTGGAAGTTGTGGAGGAATTCAGACAGGAGTATGCGTACCAATACAGCCTCCACAAGTGTGCGATGATGCTGGCTGTAGTGCTCCCACATGACTCCTTTATCATCACATGGTTCATACCTACCTCCATTGTTAAGAAATTGAAAGAAAGGGTACCAAATGTTAATGCAATTCTAAATAATTATTCAGTCACTAAACTGGAGATTGCTGGAGAGTGTGTCTATCTTAAAGCCAAGAATAAGGTAAAAGATCTAGTATATGAATGTTGAATCATTTGGAGCATATATAATTCTGATGTGTAGATGTCCACAACTCCCTTATCTAGCGATGGTCCATCTGCAACTCCCTTACTATCTGATGATGCTTCTTCCAGTCCAGCAACAGGGCTAGATACAACAAGCACTCTAAGGTATGTGCTCTCTAATAAGGAATGTACCACTACTTCAGGCTCATAAAAATTGATTTTGTATGCAATTATACAGACAAATATCCGTTAAGCCATCAGAGGGCAGAGATCCAAGCCAAACATCATTAGCAGAACAGAAATATCTTTTTGTTGAGAAGCCGTCTGATGACTTATACTGTCCAGTGACACGTGATCTACTGCTGCAGCCTCACCTCACTGCTTGCTGTGGTAATCACCTCTCACAGGAAGCTGCTATGAAGATACAGGGAGAGACCACTATCTGGTTACAGGGGGAGGGAGGGGCGTGTCCACTGTGCAAAATGCCAAATTTGGTTACTCTACCAGATATTTACTATCTTCGTCAAGTAAAAAAGCTTCGTGTGTTCTGTCATCACAAGGAGAGAGGGTGCAAGTGGCAGGGAGAGCTGTTTGACTTGGATCATCATCTCCAGTCTTGTCCTTCTGACCCTTCTCGGTACACTTTGCATAATTTACTAACATACTCATCATCATATTACCAATATATATATCATACAGTGAAGAAAAGACTTCTGGAATTGAAGAAGACACAACAAGACATTCTGTAGATAAGACTAAGGAGGTGATGCTATAACAATTTTCATTTGTGTTTGGTATAATTCTTCTCATATTACAGGTCCCGCCATATACTGAAAGTGCACCCATTTCGTCCCCTACTACTAATCAAAGGTAAACTATAAGGCCTATGAACTGACTAGGGGTACTATATTTGATTTGTCAATGAATGCATAACACCTGTACATAATATGTGACTAGTTTTTATTACCTAGCTTACATTACCTAGCATTGCTTTCACATGCACGTGACAATGACTCTAGTTATTGACTAGCAGACTTTGCAATCAAATGCCATGAATATTCTCTTCCTTGTGTCATAATGGTATTAATGATCATGGTGTTGTTTGTGTTACGTGCATGGCTGTGCATATCATTTAGGATATCATCTGAGCAGCCACTGTCAGCCAAACAGCACTTATCTTTTGTTGAGCAGCCGTCTGATGACTTATTTTGTCCAGTGACACATCGACTAATGTTCCAGCCTCACCTCACAGCTTGCTGTGGTAAACACCTCTCACATGACGCTGCTATTTGGATACAGAGGGAGAGAGGAAGATGTCCTCTGTGTAGGAAGCTACAATTGATGACAGTTTTAGATGAACGGTTCCGTCATCAAATCAACAAGCTTCATGTATTTTGTCATCATGAGGACAGAGGGTGTGGGTGGCAGGGAGAGTTGTCTGACTTGGAACATCATGTCCAGTCTTGTCCCATGAAGAATCTTCCATTAACGACTGACCTGCAGGAACTCCCAGTGTAAGATTACTGCACTGTGTGTATTGAGGAAACATATTATAATGTTACCCTATACAGGTATAATGATGGAGATGTGACTTCCGTAACAGGACAAGACAGGACAGGATATCAGGTAAATGGGACTAGGGAGGTGGTATTTGTGACATAATATGAGGTGTACATTAACCCAGAATGTGAATAATACTAACTGATATCACAGAGTCAGTAGACTCTATATGTAGGGAGGGCGCAGACACGCCCATTAACCCCATACAAAAATAATGGCTGAGAACTATCGAACGTGAATGTTATAGGCCTTTTCAGACAAACAACATGCTCTGCGAGTGCTTCTATACACTATAACACTCTCAAACTCCATAAAATATGCAGCTACGGTGATTCTTGGAAAATTGTAAAAACGCCGATTGTTCATCATCATCATCATCATCATCTTCTTCTTCTTCTTCTTCTTCTTCTTCTTTCCCTTCAGTTCAAATGGCCTACTGAAAAACTTGGATTAGTAATCGCTCTATTTCTTCACGAAAATCATTTATACTGGAGCGTACCTGATCCTTGATGCACAAAATATTCATACCTTCTCCCAAAGCCCATCAAACTCCAGTTTTGCAAGCTCCAGTTTTGCTCACGTACCGAAGACGAGAAGTTAGAAGTTTTGTTGTGTTGTGGTTTGTCGCGATGTTTGGCTACCAGCGTTGCTCCGATTCTTTGAACGACTAACTATTGCAGGCAACTGGGCCCGCTGTTGTACTCAGTAGGCAATATTCGTACAAGACAGGATAAAAACAAGGTCAAAGTGCAGCATGCATGCAGACATGATAGCATGCAACAATCATAACATGCGTAACCCCATATCCCTACATCTGTAAATATATGGCGTTATGATTGTTGCGTGCTATCATCCCCTGCCTTTGTCTGCATGCATGCTGCACTTTGACCTTGTTTCAATATTTTTTGGCACTCCCATCCCTACATCCTTCAACATTTTAGTGAAAATGTTTTTACACTTGTTACTGTTATACTACCATCTCTATTCCCAGAGTCATGTACCACTCAGCAACACTAGCTCTACCTCTGAACAGGTACAATTGATATTGAAAGATGAAAGTACATTAGTGCCTAACCTTTGTGACTTCCATGCTGCGAGCATGTGTGTGAGAGAGTGTATGCACTCTCTCAGAGACTCTATACCTAGCTATAACACTGTGAAAATGCCCAACTAGCCTTCACTCATATTCCAGTTAGCAGTTATTTTATACACTTCCTCCCTCCTTTCTTCCCTACCTTTCTATAACAGCAGTTAGCCTCCTACACCTGCCATATCAGTGGTCCAGGTCTGCAATCAGCTACTGCCAACCACCCAACACATGTCATAGTTGAATTAACTAACTCTGGCAATAGGCCATGCTCAGTCCCACAGAAATTCACTGCTGAACTGGAGCTCATTACTAAAGCCACGCCCACCAGTGGTAGTCGATGGCCATGGTTAAAGAAGGAAGAGAATACCAAACCTCCAGCAGTACATGCTGCAGTAGCCACTACCTCTCCTTCCCGATATGAGGTGTCGTACACAGCCATCAGTCGAGGCCAACACAAACTACATGTTCGACTCAATGACATAGAAATCAATGGCAGCCCCTTCACCATGACTGTGTACCCTGACCCCACACAATTAGCCCACCCAACGAGGGTTGTGACTGGCTTGAACTATCCATATGGCATAACTTTCAACAGTCGTGGGGAAATGGTTGTTAGTAAACGGGGAAGTCATCATATAGCTATCAGAGGACAGAAGATTAAAACATTTGGAACACACGGTGACAGTGTAGAAGAGATGAAATACCCTGCAGGCATAGCAATTGATGATATAGACAATATTTATGTGACCAGTTACCACAAGCTGCAGAAGTTCACTAGCAGTGGTGAACTGATTAAGTGTGTTGGTCGGAGGGGCAATAAGGAGGGGGAGTTTAATGAACCACGTGGATTAACCCTATACAACAATGAAGTCTACGTATGTGATCGTGATAACGATCGTATTCTGGTGTTTGACCTGGACTTGAACTTCATCCGATCCATTGGATCACATGGCAAAAGAAGAGGTGAATTTAATGCGCCATTTGATGTCAAATTTGACACAGTCGGTCACATGTATGTAGCTGAGTTTGATAATGACAGAGTGCAAGTAATGGACAAGAATGGCCAATTTATTCGAATGCTTGGTGAAAATGATCAGTGCAGACCATCTGGTCTTCATATTGTTGACAAGTATGTGTATGTGTCTGATTATAGAAGTGATTGTATTGTAGTATATGAGACCTCAGGTCAGTTTGTAACCTCATTTGGGGGGCGTGGTCCCAATAAAGGAAAGTTTTGGGTTCCATATGGAATCACTTCTTGTGCTGATGGTTATATATATGTATGTGATTATCTAAACAACAGAGTTCAGATATTCTGAAATGTATGTACATATTTTGTATATTCAAGTTGTAGCTACATATTATGTATTAACACTGCTTGTATTATTGGATATCATGACAAATTTCTCTCAAGATGTACATGTAGAGAAGGAAGAGGGTGCGCACTGCAATTGCGCATGCGCAAATGAGTTCCTTCACCTCCATTCATAATGAATGCTTTTTGTTAAATTAATATGACAATGTCCATCCATTCACCTACTGTAGTTAGTTCGCTATTCGTATTGACTAATCCAGAATTACTGACCAGTATATTCCTAGGTCAGTAATTATGCTCTACTCTTAAATCAGTAATTCTGGATTAGTCGCCATGAATAGCTACAGTGGGTGTATGGATGGACGTTGTCATATTAACAAATATGGGTTGAACAACACCCCCCAATGAGCATTGCATGTTCCAATTCTGCTGTAGTAAGTACATCAGATGGCAATTATTGCCGAGCGGGGATATTGACAATCAAGATTGGACTGCTACAGTTAAACTACTTCATGTGAGGAGTAAAACATGCCACTCTAGCTCTCCCCCAACCTTCAGCCACGATATGTGGCAATGAATTACATGTGATAGGAAAGGATGGCGATGGATACTCATGCTCTCTGCAATTTCTAACATCCATTGACCAACCAATGAGAGCACAGTTAATATCGCATACTGTAACATGGACATCACTACCTCAGCAACCAGTAAAATGCTCAACAATTACCAGTCTATGTGGACAGTTATTGATCATTGGTTGGTTGCAAAGTGGATCCTCAGTCAAATCCATTTACCAGCTCGTAGATGAAGAGTGGGTGGAGGTTGGCTCTCTGTCTAGTGGGAGGAGTAAGTGTTTAGTAGTTGCTACATCACCAGACAAGATGATGATAGTTGGTGGACAAGGAGGAGAGAAAGTTGTTGAAGAATTCAAAGCTGTTTAGTACACCTGACATATAGTGTATAGTCATGTGAAATGATATTTTGACATGTTACATATCCAATATTATATACTGTATATGTATTATTATGCTAGTATTTATGCCTTAGGACACTCACATGACTATGTTTATGAATATAACCATGCAATTAACTTCTGGTTATTCATGGTCTAGCTGAATGGTGTGCTATAATGCTTTGTTTGGTCTTCTGAACTGCTATGTCTGGTGAACGAATAATCTGTTAATGTTGTGCTGATCATTAAATATGCACATAAAATGATGTAAAGGCTCATTGTAATTTCTGAATCACCTCTGAACCTAGTCCTATCATTGTGAGAATGTAAGACTTATTTGTAAGGTGGAGGTGTTAAAACATAAAACACAACACTAATTATATAAGTCCTTTATTGCTCACTATTTTCCCAGAACTACTCAGCAAAAGCATCCATAGCTTGTGAACATCCAATGTAGTGTTTGGTGGGTTGACTTAGATGTGTGTGGTAGAGCTACAAGTGTATGAATATTTGATAATATTTATTTTCACTGTGAATATGTGTTCCATTAGCACATGACACATGACACATGACACATGACACATGACACATGACACATGACACATGACACATGACACATGACACATGACACATGACAAGTGAGCCTCACAAAACTTGACAAATTATTATTGATGATCAATGGGAAATGAATATAGTAAGCAGTAGGCCTTTGATGGATTATGCTAGCATAATTTTGAGAATAACTCGGCTCCATTGCATGCCCCTTGATTAACGACGTGGCTCAGTGACATGTACACATGTTCAACCAACTGGCCTAAAGCTGCCTCCCAGCCAAGCTTAACATACCTCAAGGGAGCCTATCGAGCAGTTCCAGTGCACCCACTGGTATAATAGGTGATAAAAACATGCATTATAGTGGTAGAATGATAGGTATATAGATGTACTGGGGCAACTGTGTCTACATGGTGCTGATCAAGTAGCTGTTGTGATGAAGCAACAGCAATAAAATGTCAACAAAGAATTCCATACATATTTTCTAAAGTCCTAGTTCAAAAAGACAGAAGTAGGTAGCATGAAAGCAGAGAATAAATGATTGGGAAGTAATCAAGTCAGCTGCTGACTTGGCATTTTTGCACTCTGATTGGTCAATTAAATTTGCGCAAGTTCTTAATTGCGTCGTAGATCAATGAAGTGAGATCCACCCAATGCGCGGCAGAGTCTAACTTCTGAGATAACATCCTAGTATATACGAGGCTTATACAGAGATACATTATTCTTGTTCATCGAAATGGCAGAAGGTATGTGTATATATACATGGTATATAGCGGCCTAGCCAATTGTCGACACCTTATCTTACAGCCCCTACAGGCGACAAGTCACTGACTCCAGATGATGCAGTCAATGTACTGGAGGAGATATTAGAAGCACAAAACCAGTCCTTCGTACTCGGTCTGAAATTGAAGTTACCGCTACATGATGTAGACGCTATACACTCAACCAATCTACTGCCACGCGATCGTCTCCTTCAAGTTCTCATTGAATTCACGAAGCAGGTAGATCCCAGACCGACATGGAGAGCTATTGTAGATGCTCTCAGGAGCCCTGCAGTCAACCTACTTCAGTTGGCAGAGAGAGTGGAAGCAGATCACTTTCCTGATCCTGCTGCAACTCGCAATGCCTCACATGAGACTGCTACTTCTACTGGTATGTCTAACGGTGTACTATAGACTCCTAAGTGTCTCTGACTCAAAATTTATTCTTCTCCTATCATACAGTCATAGCGTCTGAGACCACTTCTCTTCCGACCAACCCCCAGACATCCTCCACACTGAGCTCTAGTGAAATGGACGCTAGACATTCTGCGGCACTGACACCTGCAACTTGTGATGCTACTAACACCCCTACTGGTTGGTATAGCATAGACATTGCTCATATCTCCAACTCAAAATTCATCTTCATACAGACACGAGCTCCACCTTCTCAAGCTCCTCCACACCGAACTCTGGAGGGATGGGTGCTGGACAATTGACAGTGGAATTAGAAACAAAACATTTTCATGATGCTCATGACTCACCTGAAACTACAACATCTGCTGGTATATATATACTGCCTTGAATCCTCTGTCCATGTCAGTACATAATGTTATTCCCCATGCAGTGACAAGGTCTGAGACAAATCAAGCAGTATCACCTCAACAAGGCTCACCTCAACAAGGTATGGGTTCATATTTGTTACGTTACCATTTCACATTTGTGCCCCTCTAACAGGACAAATGACTGTTCGGTATGTCCAGGCCAAGATTAGACAGTTTGAGAAGAGGTTTAATGCCCTGAAGAAATCTACCAGAGAATGTCTCGAGAAACTCCAAGTTCCTGTCAAGAGAGTAGCTGATGCTCTGACATCACTACCAGCAGATGATGAGGACGAACACAAAGAGTTTCTAGAGAGCCATTTGAGTGCCCTCTATCATGCTGATGATCATTCTGAGCTGTTCGGAACCATGAACTTCCACTGGAACTATCAGAACCCTCAGTTGCTGGATCACCTGATCCGAGAGTTTAATTTGGAGGGAGTCAAAGGTGAGATAAAGACCTACAAGGAAGACCTACAGCAGTTCAGGAAAAAGATACCACTGAAGCTGTTCTGTGAGTCACAAAAGAAGAAGCGTATCAAGCCACCACCTGACTTCTGTGAGGCAGTGGTGGAGTTCGACTGGCCTGATGATGTGACTCTAGAAGTTGTAGAAAAATTTCGGCAAGAGTATGCAGATCACTACAGCCTTCGTGAGTGTGCCATGATGCTCAACAAGGTGCTCCCTGGTTCCTTCATCGTTACCTGGTTCATTCCTTGTTCCATTGTTGAGAAATTGAAAGAGAAAATACCAAAATCAATTCTGAAGAAGTATTCAGTCACTAAACTGGAGATTGCTGGAGAGTGTGTCTATCCTAAGGCCACGAATAAGGTAAAGACCAATGTTATAAATATTGAAATATCTGAAGTATATACATATTATTCTGATGTGTGTAGATGCCCACAACTCCCTTATCTGATGATGCTCCATCCAGTCCAGCAACAGGGCTAGATACAGCAGGCAGTCCAAGGTACATGCTAGCTCTAATTGACCACTAATTCACTGGTTATATACACTGTAAAATGGTAACCCTTGTACGTTTAGTTATTTCAGTTTCAAATGACAAGTTATTACTGTAACTGAGAAAACCACATTAGGGGTAAAGTAACTGTAACACTTTTAATGTGTAAATATGAGGGGAGAGAGATGTGAGAATTAATAGACATGGTGTAGTAGTACTGTTTGGCTCATAAAAAATGTGATTTTTGCATGCATTGTTATACAGACGAATATCCGTTCAGTTGTCAATGGGCAGAGATGCGAGCCAAGCGTCATTAGCAGAACAGGACTTTCTTTTTGTTGAACAGCCATCTGAGAATTTCTTCTGTCCAGTGACATATGGCCTACTGCTCCAGCCTCACCTCACTGCTTGCTGTGGTAAACACCTCTCACAGGAAGCTGCTATGAAGATACAGGGAGAGACCACTATCTGGTTACAGGGAGAGGGAGGGGCGTGTCCACTGTGCAACATGCCAGATTTTGTCACTCTGCAAGACAAATGCTTTCTTCGTAAAGTTAAAAAGCTTCGCGTGTTCTGTCGTCACAAGGAGAGAGGGTGCAAGTGGCAGGGAGAGTTGTTTGACTTGGATCATCATCTCCAGTCTTGTCCTTATTCTGGCCTTTCTCGGTACACTCTGCATAGTATTAATTTATTATTTAGCTATATTACCCATGTATATTTACCCATGTAGTGAAGTAAAGACTTTTGGAACTGAACAAGACAGGACAAGACATCCTGTACATGAGACTAAGGAGGTGATGATATAACAATTCTCATTTGGGTGTGGTATAATTCTTCTCATATTATATACAGGTTCTTTCATATACTAAAAGTGCACCCATTCCATCCTCCACTACAAATGAGAGGTAAACTATTAGTATAGGAAGGCCTATGAACCGACTAGGGGTTCTCTGTTTGCATGAATGTTTGACACCTGTACATAAAATGTGACTAATTTTTATTACCTAGCTTAAATGCCTTCCCATGCACGTGACAATGACTCTAGTTATTGACTAGCAGAAATTGACAATTAAAATTCCATGAATATTTCTTCCTTGTGTCATAATGGTATATATTAATGATCATGGTGTTGTTTATGTTGTGTGCATGACTGTGCATCATTCAGGACATCATCTGAGCAGCCACCGTCAGCCAAAAAGGACTTATCTTTTGTTGAGCAGCCGTCTGATGACTTATTCTGTCCAGTGACACATCGCCTAATGTTCCAGCCTCACCTCACTGTTTGCTGTGGTGAACACCTCTCACAGGAAGCTGCTACCTGGTTACGGAGAGAGGGAAGAAGATGTCCACTGTGTAGGAAGCTACATTTGAGGACAGTTTCAGATGAACGGTTCCGTCGTCAAATCAACAAGCTTCGTGTATTCTGTCGACATGAGGACAGAGGGTGTGGGTGGCAGGGAGAGTTGTCTGACTTGGAACATCATGTCCAGTCTTGTCCCATGAAGAATCTTCCACTAATGACTGACCTGCAGAAACTCCCAGTGTAAGATTACTGCACTGTGTGTATTTAGGAAACATCTTACAATATTGTTACCTTATACATACAGGTATAGTGATGGAGATGTGCCTTCTGAAACTGGACAAGACAGAACAACATATCAGGTAACTAGATAAGACTTGGGAGGTGGTATTTGTAGTGCTTGACAAAATATGGAGGTGTGTACTCCTAGCCATGAATCATCAACCCAGAATGTGAATAAACCCTAACTGATATTACTCACCTCTATTCATAGATACAGAGTCATGTACTGCAAACTCCACAGACCAACACTAGCTTCACCTCTCAACAGGTACAGTTGATATCGAAAGATAAGAGCAGATTAGTCCCTAACATTCAGGATTTTCATGCTGCAAGCACAAGGGTGTATGCACATTCAGAGAATCAATAGACTCTATCTATAACACTGTAGGAATTGCCCAATTAGCCTTGGCTTGTATTCCAGTTAGCAGTTATTTTATACACACCCCTCCCTCCTTTCTTCCCTACCTTTCTATAACAGCAGTTAGCCACCTACACCTGCCACGTCAGTGGTCCAGGTCTACAGTCAGCCACTGTCAACCACCCAACACATGTCATAGTTGAATTAACTGACCCTAATAATAGGCCGTGTTCAGTCCCACAGAAAGTCACTGCTCAACTGGAGCTCATTTCTAAAGCCACACCCACCAGTGGTGGTCGATGGTCTTGGTTCACAAAGCCTCGTGCTGCTGTCAGTGCTATGGTTACCACTACCTCTCCTTCCCAATATGAGGTGTCGTACACAGCCATCAGTCGAGGCCAACACAAAGTACATGTTCGACTCAATGACATAGAAATCAATGGCAGCCCCTTCACCATGACAGTGTACCCTGACCCTACTCAATTAGGCTACCCAACGAGGGTTGTGACTGGCTTGAACTATCCATATGGCATTGCTTTCAACAGTCGTGGGGAAATGATTGTTAGTGAACGGGGGAGTCATCGAATAACTATCAGAGGACACAAGATCAAAACATTTGGAACACACGGTGACAGTGCAGAAGAGATGAAATACCCTGCAGGCATAGCAATTGATGATATGGACAATATTTATGTGACCAGTTACCACAAGCTGCAGAAGTTCACTAGCAGTGGTGAACTGATTAAGTGTGTTGGTCTGCAGGGCAGTAAGGAGGGGGAGTTTAATGAACCACGTGGATTAACACTATACAACAATGAAGTATACGTATGTGATCGTGATAACCATCATATTCAGGTGTTTGATCTGGACTTGAACTTCATCCGATCCATTGGCTCATATGGTAAAGGAAGAGGTGAAGTTAAAGCACCATTTGATGTTAAATTTGACACAGCCGGTCACATGTATGTAGCTGAGTTTGATAATAACAGAGTGCAGGTAATGGACAAGAATGGACAATATATTCGAATGCTTGGTCAAAAAGGGCTTTGCAAACCATCTGGTCTTCATATTGTTGACAAGTATGTGTATGTGTCTGATTACAGAGGTGATTGTATTGTAGTGTATGAGACTTCAGGTCAGTTTGTAACCTCATTTGGGGAGCGTGGTCCCAATAAAGGAAAGTTTTGGGTTCCATATGGAATCACTTCTTGTGCTGATGGTTATATATATGTATGTGATTATCTGAACAACAGAGTTCAGATATTCTGAAGTGTATATTTTATATTCAAGTTGTAGCTATATCTATTGTGCTGTGTTTTTATATATATATTGGATACTAGTGCCATAGTTCTAACTGTATGTCAAAATGCACTGTAATTGCGCATGCGCAAGTAACGCAACGAAGATCACGTGACAGGCAAATACGCGCAGTAGTACATGTACTTTGAACTATAATAAGTCACGGGGCTTCTTAGGCTAAGGCTTGTGTGCAACGACGAAAGCTTTTACTGTGAAGGTCACCGTGCATCTCGAGATGTCTCACTTGTCTCTTGTATTTCTAGTGGTCGTCCTCGTGGCGGGAGTTGTGTTTCCATGTCAACCCCCGGACTGCGACCACCCTGACTGCGGAACTTGCGGTGAGTTGACTATTGCACATTAGTCACTGTTATAACTCGTATATGCGCACCACTACTTGTACGTATGGGAGTGTAATGGAACCAGATTTCTATGCAAACGCTTGCTCAACGTGCCAAGTTCCGATAATACTGCCTAGGGGAGGGGCTGCGGTGGTGATTAGACATTGCACGTGTACAACTGCACATGCGCACTTTGCAGGTTTTACTCCGTATAAAGCACATAGTTATATACTTGTTTATAGGTGTTGGTGCTCAGTTATCCTTGTGTTTGTTGATATATGCTACGAAATCAATGCAGTACACACACAGCCCTCAGTTGTTACAATTGAAGCCTGTTTGTGATTTGTATGTTGTGAAAGTATGCTATGACAACTATTATTCAATTTCAATTTGTTTTAGGCAACGCCTGCTGTGCTGTGGAGTTCATGTTCAGTAAGTTAGAATTGCTGTTATGTTACAATTTAAGTTATAACATCTTGGTCAATGGGAGTAGTGCTGTGGCACAATGTAGCTTCTTGATTCATAATCTCTCTCTCTCTCTCTCTCTCTCTCTCTCTTCTCTCTCTCTCTCTCTCTCTCTCTCTCTCTCTCTCTCTCTCTCTCTCTCTCTCTCTCTCTCTCTCTCTCTGTCTCTCTCTCTCTCTCTCTCTCTCTCTCTCTCTCTCTCTCTCTCTCTCTCTCTCTCTCTCTCTCTCTCTCTCTCTCTCTCTCTCTCTCTCTCTCTCTCTCTCTCTCTCTCTCTCTCTCTCTCTCTCTCTCTCTCTCTCTCTCTCTCTCTCTCTCTCTCTCTCTCTCTCTCTCTCTCTCTCTCTCTCTCTCTCTCTCTCTCTCTCTCTCTCTCTCTCTCTCTATCCCTCCCTCTCTCGTTTTCTCTCCCTCAACTGAAGCCATGGATCCTACTGATGTACAACAGGCCATTCAGAAAAACCTAAAGAGTGGTAAGAGTATGTGTCACTACTTATCATTGTAAACCTGCTGTTGAATTATATGCAAAGATACTAGTGACAATACTTCTATACCACATGCTTAGCTCAAAACCAAGATAGCTTTGTTATAAATGCTAGCTAAATACCCATACTAAAAGTCTCTACATTTGTATTGCTATGCAGTGAGTAGGCTATTGGTGATCTGGCAAAACAATTTAATGAAAGTCACATGATTGGTGCTACTTCCTGACCAATCATAATTCAGCTGGGTACTGTACCACATGCAAAATTTTATATACCTGATTGTTCAGATAATTGCCATCACATGAATTACTTTCTTTGAATTGTGTTGTAAGATTGCCATAAACCTCAGTATAGGGATTTCTATAACTGATGTCTCCAGGTCAATACAAAGTAGGCCTATAGCATTTTGTAAAATGCATTCTAGTGATAAACATTAACCCTGTGTCTAAAGGCATTGTTTCGACTATATCTTTTAACCCAGCTACATAAATATTTGTTAACCCTGTAGCTACCACATTTGCAGAACCTCATTCTGTCGCAGTTCATGCCACATAAGTTTAACTCCATTATTTCTTGGTTGTTATATTTTAACCCCATGAGAAAAGCCATTATGGTCTAACCCTATCACATTAGGTAATGCATTAACCCTGTAGCTACGGACTGTCTTTTTCAAAGTCAGTTAACCCTATCATGTCAGATGTATGTTAACCCTAATACATTAGTTTCTTAACCCTAACACAGATCTGGAGTAGTCCATTTTAACTCCGTAACCCTCTGTGATCTTACTGCATATATTTAACTCCTTTAACTCTGGAATACGGGGCAATGCAATGAACAGACTTCAGTCTGCAATCTTAAAATCACACAAAACACATGGTGTTATTGATGGCACATGTAATTGATAGTGTCCCTGAATTAGATGAGTATTTGACGTTCCCTTTCAGTTGACTATTGTCCCCATTCGGAACCAGATCGTATAAGGTCTCTGTGTTGTAAATTACTTGTAGACACTGATAAGAGTACATGCCAACACTCATATCCTGTTGGTGTAGATTCAAAGGGAGATAATTACTACGCATGCCCTGTGCAAGTCTTGTAGTGTAAACAGTGCTTTGTGAATCCACTTGGCGTAACCACAACAGACTCTGTGGCCTTCAGCTATAAAACTAGGATCCAGAACAGCTTGGGTTATCGCTTCTCGGCCTATCGGCTAAGATCAAGTAGAAATAACTGTTCTTACCAGTGTAATATCTGGTATACGGACATAGTCCGTTCGATATTACATCAATTTTTTCCCCTCGGAAGGTGGACCGAAGCTTGCTTCGCCCCTTCCACGGGTTGCCCTAGTATTGCACTACAGCTAGGTGCGGCCCATTCCCCTTTGGGGAAACACTTCAGAAAACCAAAATTAGACCGCACTATCCACTACGTAAGGTTTTAGACATACCGTTGCGGTAGGCAAGGCGACCCGCGAAGGTCGCTGTACGAGACAGCGGCTTGGCGAGCCCCTTGTTTTCAGGCCATCTAGGTGTGTTTAGGGTACTTACTATATGCCTTTAAAGTCCTTCCCTTTGCTGGGAGTAAGCTGTGCTAAGCTACGTGGAACCGTCGAGCTTTGCGTGTAGCAAGGCACTGCGATCTCTATTTAATGCGCACCGCCCACGCGATACCTCGCCTTTGCGTTTTAGGGAGACGGTATTTATCGCCAGCAATGCCCCACACAGCCACACTCTCCTGAATACTTTCTGTATTCCTTTGGTGTCCTCAAGCATATTCACACCCCTGACTGTTGAACATGCTTGGCAGGGTCCAGCTAGCCTACATGAATATACACTACACTGAATTATAGCTGCGCTCCACCAGTAGTGAGGAGTAGTGTACACCCAGTTATAGGCTCAGTAGTGAGGAGTAGTGTTAGTTACATGTAGTTTCTCTTATGGAAGGGGCCTGTAGAGTACTGGGATATATTGCCTTCCTTGATCTTGCATGGAACTCAGCTGCCATGGAAATGAGAGTGGTCCACAGATTGTAGTACTGAATAGTTCAAGATTTTATAATGTTTTTCTCACTATCATTTCTCACTCCCTAAAACCCAGGCTAGTAGTTTAGGAATCTTTACTGCTATTAATGGTGTTAGCCTTTTCCCAGACTCAGTCCCAGGTGCAAAGGTCGTCCACTACTACAGTATTACATATATATTCCTTATATGACCACTGTCATGTACCTCACCTGACATGCTCTGCATTACTGACTGAGACCTGATAAGGTGCTCCAATCAGTGAGGTATCTGGTGACAGGTGGTAGAAATATGCAGACTATGTGTGTGGGGTCATGTGATAATCTAACCTCTCAAGGTGTAATCAATGGAGTGTTAAGTGTGTGAATGACCATTGCAGCTGTCAAACAAGGAGCCCTGGAGTTCCCACTAGAAATAACTTAAAGTTCCCTAACATAGTCACTAACAGCAAGTAGAAGTTCTGCCCTTTAATCTTCAAGTATTACATACAGTACATGCAAAAAATGTCAACAAAGCTATCACACTACTACCCTACCTTGCTACCCTACTACCCTAACATCCTACTACTCTACCCTGCTACCCTGCTACCCTAACACCCTACTACCCTACCCTGGGGGGGAGGGGGGCAAAGTAGAGTTTTGGAAATATGAGGGGAGCGGTGTGTGTGTGGCAATGTATTTTTTCAAATCCCACGGGGGGCAGTTAGGATCCAAGGGGGCAAATCCCCCCCACCCAATGAAACCTATATACATGTACATGTAGCATCTATGAGTTATGTCCACTTAACTACAGGTGGAGACGATGGACGTTATACCTATGTTAACAGCTCTGACCTTCGACCTTACAAGATCCCCAGTGGTGCCCAGTTCTTGTTGCAAGCTTTCCACACGACCCTCACTCACCACTACAACGACACTCTGAACTTTCTGCTCCTCTCAAACAGCACCACGGAGACGGTTGTTCACGTAAGTCAGAGGAAGTTGACGGCAGTCTTCATTCCATATTACATGTATACCATCATCAGGGTTTCTTTTGGAGGGGGCGGGAGGGGGCATTTGCCCCCCTTAAAAGTTTGCCCCCCCTTAAGTCAAACAGACTTTCCTCATATACAGCCACATGTGTTTTCGTGTTACCCCCCAAGATTTCTCGTATATGCGGTTCGCCCCCCTTGTCACTTTTTCTGAGAGATGCCCTGGTCATATTCTTTGGCTTTACTGCCTATGAATTTTCTAACCATTGGGACATAAGAAAGTGTCCTGATTAGTGAGGTGTCATGATTAGTGAGGTGTCCTGATTAGTGAGGTGTCCTGATTAGTGAGGTGTCCTGATTAGTGAAGTGTCCTTATTAGTGAGGTGTCCTTATTAGTGAGGTGTCCTGATTAGTGAGGCGTCCTGATTTCAGGGGTTGAAAAGTACACAAACATGGTATTTGGGGCAGTAAAAGGTGTCCTGTTTATTGAGGTGTCCTCATTTCAGGGAGTCCTAATTAGAGGGGTTCCTGCTGTCCTGTTTATTGAGGTGTCCTCATTTCAGGGAGTCCTAATTAGAGGGGTTCCTGCTGTCCTGTTTATTGAGGTGTCCTCATTTCATGGTGTCCTGATTAGAGGGGTTCCTGCTGTCCTGTTTATTGAGGTGTCCTCATTTCAGATCAGCAGGTTCCCACTCTATTCACCTCTCTATCTTACAGGCCTTCTCCATATCCCGTATCTACGGAGCATTCTGTGATGATGGTCAGAACTATAAGAATCTTGTCGGATTTATCAAAGGACTCAGTAAGCAATTAATTAACTATTTAATTGTTAATTAATGGTTCTTTATTTTTGCAGAAGTCAACTTTGATCAAAAGCCGGTGTTTGGCTGCAAGAAGGATTTTTAATATAGATTTTTAAAGCCATAATGGTGATTTGTATTGTAGCACGTGACTATGGTGTAGCGTAACGCGCCTAAGATTTCGACAATTAACGGTGCGCGCTTGAGTCAGTCATTTAGTGAGCGCTTATTTGCAATCAGTTGTTTTGGCGATGGATGTAAGCGGACCTTGGTCGCTGGATCTCACCACGGTGTGTGTGAGTGTCTTTGTCCTCTCGTTGGGGGCACTATGGATGTACGTGATGCTGGGAAGGCCGGCGACGAGCCAGTACCAGCGCCTCGAGGCGCTGCTGAGCGAGCCCGACGTAAAGAAGGGAGCCGGTGGAGTTAAAGGGAATTCGGGAAAGAAGAAAGGAAGGGGAAAAAATAGACCGGTGAGCAGTGAGTCGCTAGGCAGCCAACACGTTCCTTGCATGCTTGAATGATGCTCGTTTATTAGAGTTACTATGACCCATTGTTTCGTCTGAAGAAGCACTATGGAGAGTGTCTAGTGTCTACGTCATGGGATGTGTTAATGGATTGTGTGTTACTGTAGTGTAAGTCTGTTAGGGAACAGGTTCTAATTGTTTCGACCTCTCACTTGTACCTACCACCCTCTGAAATGAGGACACCTCTCTAATAGGGACACATCTTCAGGTCCCAACTCCATTGAAGCCTGTACATACCACCCTCTGAAATGAGGACACCTCTCTAATAGGGACACATCTTCAGGTCCCAACTCCATTGAAGCCTGTACATACCACCCTCTGAAATGAGGACACCTCTCTAATAGGGACACATCTTCAGGTCCCAACTCCATTGAAGCCTGTACCTACCACCCTCTGAAATGAGGACACCTCTCTAATAAGGACACATCTTCAGGTCTCAACTCCATTGAAGCCTGTACATACCACCCTCTGAAATGAGGACACCTCTCTAATAGGGACACATCTTCAGGTCTCAACTCCATTGAAGCCTGTGCCTGTACATACCACCCTCTGAAATGAGGAACTTCTGTACTACTCGCCCCTATCTCAGATACTGATCACCAACAAATGTGACATTCAGGAGTCCTAATTAGAGGGGTTCCTCGTCATAATTAACCCTCTTCTCCCTACTCAGACTGAGGGCAGTCCCAGGCACACCCAGTCCCCTCAGAGGAAGAAGAAAACATCCAGCCCCGAGGTCACCACCATTGGTAGCGATGCGACCAAGGTCGAGACGGAAAGAGGGGTTGCAGATGAGAAGGCGGGGAAGGCGACTGTTGCTAGGGAACCAATGGTTGCTAAGGCGATGGAGGGGGTGGGAGAGGAAGATGCTGGAGGAGAGTTTCAGCTGGTTACCAAGACGAGCAAAGGAAAGAGGGAGACTCCTGTCGTTACCCCAGAGACAAAGGAGGGTGGTGGAGCTGGTTCTAAGGCTGGAAAGAAGAGGAAGGACGAACATGTTTCCAAGACTACTCCAGCTACTAAGAGCTCTTCTGCCGTGCCCAAGGCAACCACCAAAGGGGATGCCCCTGTCGTTCCCAAAACTAATTCCGACAAGGAAGACCCCTCTCCCGTTTCCAAGACAGTGTCTGTCAAGAACGACCTCCCGGCTTCTGCTTCTAAAACAACAGCCAAGGAGAACACCCCGGCTGTTACCAAGACAACGCCCAAAGAGGACACCCCTGTTGTTACCAAGACAACAACCAAAGAGACTGCCCCCATCACTAATAAGTCTACCAAGAGCAAGCAAAAGCGATCTGTCCCTGCCAAAGAAGGTACTAACACTGGTGATGATAGGGCGACTGATACCTCAAAAGTAGTGGCAGCTGTTAACAAGGGATTGGAGAAGACAGTCGCAGGTGGAGGGGAGGAGAGAGTGGAGGAGGTGAAGGATGAAGAGAAGAATAAGGAAGGTGAGGGAGGGAGGGAGTGTAGGAGGAGGGGGTGGTGAAAGGGAGTAGTGAAAAGGTGCGTGTCTGAGAGAGAGAGGGAGGGAGGGAGGGAGGGAGGGAGGGAGGGAGAGGAGGAGGGAGGGAGGGAAGGGGGGGAGGGAGGGAAGGGGGGAGGGAGGGAGGGAAGGAAGGAGGGAAGGAGGGGTGAGGGGGGGAGGGAAGGAGCGTCTCTGAAAGATACACTGTGAGAGAGCAACGGATGTGAAGCTAATGTAGAGAGAGAGTGGGAGAGACAGTGTGTGTTGCTGTTGAACTACATTCTATTTACTAATATGGTCAAAATCACCACATCAGCCACACTTTCAACATACGCAATCACATTCCAACTGTGACATGTTGTACAGTGTGTGTACATTGTATCCTACATGTACATCCTCAGAGTTTAATCCAGGGGGGCGTAAGGGGGCAAATGCCCCCAAGAATTTCAGTTGCCCCCCCCCCATGCGTGACACCGTGTGAGGTGATTTTGTTATCATCTACATAGTACACTGCTACATCCTGTGCCAAATGTGCCTCCCCCCTAGTTTGTACTTTTACCCCCTCAAGGACATACATGTATGTGACCATACCACCATAAACCTCCGAAAGTATAATTTGCACCATGAACAAAAACAGTTCCTTTTCATTATACCTCATACAAATACAAAACACAAAACTCTTCGGAATAGAAAGTCCAATCAAAAATCTAAAAAGATCATTACAATCAGCTTGAAAATCGTTATCCAATGCTCTGCTTATCTCAAAAATGATAAAATGCGTCTTAAAATGTGGCATAAGGTTGGTTTATGCATGTGTGGTCACATATGTCCAGATTAAACCCTGATCCTATGTAGTGTGTATGTATGTGTGCAGTATTTGAGGTGGCACTGTTTCATACAGAGTTGGTCCGTGAGTGGTGTTTTTTTTTAATTTCTGCCATAGGGGAGTGGCATACTCAGTTGTCAAGGCAACAGCTGCGAGCGTTGAAGCAGAAAGAGAAGGAGAAAGTCGAATCACAACAGAAGTCGGTCGTCATCGAGGAGAGGGAGACGGATGGGGCGCGGAGGGGGGCCGTTCAACGGAGCCCTCGTGGACGGGGCACGGGGAGAGAGGTGAGGGGGGAGGGGGGCGGTGGAGGGAAGGACGGGGGAGGGGGTCGAAGGAGAGAGGCAGCTGTGGTTCGGTCGAGGAGGGAGAGAGAGGGCGAACCTAAGAAATGGAATTTACCTAACAAAGGTGAGACTTCCTTCCCTAATTAGATTACTTCTGCTAATTAGGACATCTGGGAATCAACTCTGTAGTGTCTTAAAATTAGAGCAGTTACTGAGAACTACCGCAATTCCTGAGAAACAACTCTAATAAGTTTCCAATTTCAATTAGGTGATGATGTCTGGGAATCAACTGTAATACAGTAGAACCTCGGTTATCCGAACCGCGATTATCCAAACTCTCAATTATCCGAAGAGGCAAGTAAATTCGCTTAATTAGAACAAGTTATACAGCTTGCACACCGGTGGCAACTGCACGCTTTGTTGAAAATGCCGTCTGTCACTGGTTAGGGAGTCCACATAGCCTTGTAAACATGATGGCCTCGTATCACACTGTCCACAGTAATGGTCGAAACTCCCATCCTACACGCTATAACCACGCAAATGCGAACAGGCACGTAGATTCACTTATCCAAACAAATTCAGTTATATCAACACTGGAAATTTCATGGAGCCCAGAGGTGTTTGGATAACTGAGGTTCTACTGTAGTGTCTTATAATTAGAGCAGTTACTGAACCACAATTACTGAGAATCAACTCTAATAAGTTTCCAATTTTAATTAGGTGATGGAGACTCGGCGGGTACTGCTGGGGAAGGGGGTGTGGCCTCGTTACCGGAAGCTCCACCCACTGCAGCAGCTACTTCTGACCATAGCCAGGGCAACAGTCCGGTTGCCCATAGCAACTTCACCGACCTTGAAAAGGCCATGAGAGATGCTGGTAGGTGTTGGATAGAATGATTGGTGAGGTATCCTGATTAGTGAGGTGCCCTAATTAGTGAGGTGTCCTGATTGGTGCGGTAGTGAGGTGCCCTAATTAGTGAGGTGTCCTGATTGGTGCGGTAGTGAGGTGCTCTAATTAGTGAGGTGTCCTGATTGGTGCGGTAGTGAGGTGCTCTAATTAGTGAGGTGTCCTGATTGGTGCGGTAGTGAGGTGCTCTAATTAGTGAGGTGTCCTGATTGGTGCGGTAGTGAGGTGCCCTAATTAGTGAGGTGTCCTGATTGGTGCGGTAGTGAGGTGCCCTAATTAGTGAGGTGTCCTGATTGGTGCGGTAGTGAGGTGCCCTAATTAGTGAGGTGTCCTGATTGGTGCGGTAGTGAGGTGCCCTAATTAGTGAGGTGTCCTGATTTTAGTGGTTAAGATACAAAGAAGCACAGTCATGTTATGCACACACACACACACACACACACACACACACACACACACACACACACACACATATTTACGTCTGTAGCTCTCACTACCTCAAGTAGTTCTGACGACATCATCATTACATCATCTTCAAAACCCACCACCGCAGTTGACACTATCATTTCCCAAGACCCAGACACAACAACCTCATCACAACCAACGACACTCAAGACTCAGCATAGCGATGGGGAATCCCCCACCCCAGCAGTAACCATAGCAACAGAGGCAGATGGACCCTTCGACAAGACTGCCACAGGAGACGAAGCCATAGTTTCACAGATGGAGTCACCGGACGACGAAGAGTGGGTGGTACTTGAAGAGCCGACATGACGTGTTGCCACGGAGATGCATTTTTCGTTTCTCTGTAGCCCTGGGAACCATTCTCTTAGTAGCCTGTGTATTATGTAATATTATGTCTTCTTAATTAATGCTGTATGTAGAATTAGAAATCATGTAGAGTTTTGATATTACAATGTACAGTGTATTTTTGGTATTACAGTCAAACCTCCCTATAATTAGAACACCCCGGGATAAGGTTGTTAAGGATACGTGAACCTCAATGAACAGCTCCATATGTATTGCTCTGTCCTAAATGCCATGTTAATGTACATGCATGGATTTTCCATAGATACTATACCTTACCGTAAGGTATAGTATCTCAAATCAGCCGTAGTATAGGGTCGGAGTTCACGAGATGCACTCTCGCAATATATAGTGTACGAGCGCGTGAGTTCAAAGGTCTTATCACGTGACAGGCTTGTCTGAGCTCGCACGCCCTGCAGTTGCTGGAACGTACTCCTTTCTCCTTTCAAGAGGCGACATGGCCGTGAAGCTGGTGCTGTGTGTGGTGGTGTTAGCAGTCCTGAGCTGCGGAGTGAGCGCTCAGCCTACACCCCTTGTGCTGTGGCACGGGATGGGTGAGTGGCTGTGTGCAGTACGTGGGTGTAGTATGGGCTCTCTTGCGTATTGTACAATGACGTTATGCACTTTTACTTACCCTTCTCTCTACATCTCCTCCTTTCCTTCTCTCTTGCATTCCCCCCCCCCCCCCCTTCATGTTTTCCACTCTCCCTCCCTCTCTTGACTGCCCCTCTCCTCCCCACCCTTCCCACCTTTCCTTCCCTTCTACTCCTCTCCTCTCCTCCCTCCCTCCCCCTCTCTACCCTCCCCCTCCCTCCCTCCCTCCCTCCCCCTCTCTACCCTCCCCCTCCCCTCCCTCCTCCCCTCCCCCTCCCTCCCTCCCTCCCCCCCTCCCCCTCTCTACCCTCCCCCTCCCCTCCCTCCTCCCCTCCCTCCCTCCCTCCCCCCCCCCTGCACTCTTCCCACCTTCCTTCCCTTTCACTCTATTCCTCCTCTCCTCTCCTCCCTCCCTCCCCCTCTCTCCCCCTCCCTCCCCCTCCCTCCCCTCCCTCCCTCCCCCCTCTCCCCCTCCCCTCCCTCCCTCCCTCCCCAGGTGACACCTGCTGTAACCCCCTCAGTCTGGGTCGTCTAATGAAGCTGATAGAACAAGATGTTCCAGGTATCTACATCCACTCCATTCAAATGGGCAATAATTTTGAGGAGGACTTCCTAGACGGGTTCTTCAAAAATGTCAATGATCAGGTAAATTTTTATTGACTGCAACCAATAAATTAGTACACCTCAATTAATTGGAAGCCTTTTGCTGCCTCAAATGCCATGTTTGTGTACTTTTTGACCCCTGAAATCAGGACACCTCACTAATCTGATTAGATGGTATACAGGTTTGATCTCAAGTGTCCTGATTAGTGAGGTGTCCTGATTTCAGGGGTTGAAAAGTACACAAACATGGTTTTGGGCAGCAAAAAGTGTCCTGTTTATTGAGGTGTCCTCATTTCAGGGAGTCCTAATTAGAGGGGTTCCTGCTGTCCTGTTTATTGAGGTGTCCTCATTTCAGGGAGTCCTAATTAGAGGGGTTCCTGCTGTCCTGTTTATCGAGGTGTCCTCATTTCAGGGAGTCCTAATTAGAGGGGTTCCTGCTGTCCTGTTTATTGAGGTGTCCTCATTTCAGGGAGTCCTAATTAGAGGGGTTCCTGCTGTCCTGTTTATTGAGGTGTCCTCATTTCAGGGGGTCCTCATTCTTCATGACTGTATACATGATATGTAGGTGTCCGAGGTGTGTGATATGCTGGCTAGTGATGGAAATCTCACTAATGGATTTAATGCCATGGGCTTCTCCCAGGGAGGACAATTCCTGTGAGTTATACATACAGAAGACTGCAGGTGGGGGGGGGGGGGGGATTTGCCCCCTTGCATCCTAACTGCCCCCCTTGAGATTTGAAAAAATACATTGCCACACACACGCCGCCCCCTCACACTTCCAAAACTCTACTTTGCCCCCCCACCCCCCAGGGTAGGGTAGTAGGGCGGTAGGGTGTTAGGCTAGCAGGGTAGGGTAGTAGGGTAAGGAACCTGGTGCAGTAGTGCAGCACAGTGGCGTAGGAAGATGATTTACCATTGGGGGGCGCCAACCTGAATTTTGAATGTGCCCATGCCCACGCGTACTATGTGCACAAGGAATTTACGTAAGCGATCGCATGCAAATACTTACCTTGCCATGTGAACGCTCCTGGCCGACCCTGCGTCTCGCGTTTACACCTAGGTAAGCATGTAAAGATGAAGGGGTTGATTGCTAGCCGTCTAGCAGAAAATCAAGGGGGTCGCCGGCCCCCGGAGCCCCCCGTGGTTCCTACGCCACTGCAGCATATTTCAGCACCTTTGCAACAGGAGCCTGTAAACCACACACTGTTTCTAAGTGTCATTAGATTTGCATAACTTTGAATTATCCAATCAGATTACAGAACGCTAGGATCCTTATTTTCCGTAGAGTCCTAGTTCCTAGGACTCTATAGTTGGCCTCTGGCTTACATGAATTACAGCAGTCACGCGCAGCTTAGAGTGCGACTTACACGTGGCTCTACAACTGTATCTACGATCTACATAGCGACGCATGTCGGTTTGAATCTTATTGTCCAATGAATTTACAGCACATAAATCTAAACAGGTTAGACGTGGCGCGTAGGGATCTTACACAGACTATGCACATACGTTGAAGCCATCTATGTGCTAACTAGAG